>CM028358.1:16897167-17155943 GCA_016618105.1 Dendrobium huoshanense
AACATAAACTTTTTAATATCATATAAAGGACTTACAAACTTTTGACATAACATTAAAGATTACTTACAAACACACTTTAGAAACACAAACACACTACAAACGATTCTAACAAGACAAACACCTAAAGTTGCATTTCTTGTTTGAGAAGAAGGATACAGGTGGGTGGCACTTGCGGATAGAAGAAAGAGATTAGAAGCCGAGACGAAGGTTGGAAAGAGCCCGCAGGATTTCCGGAGGGGATGAGAAAGAAGCTTAGAAAGAGCCCGCAGGATTTCCAAAGCAAAAACCACTCAGGTTTTGGTCCCAACAAAATCACATTATCACTCCTTTTATAACCCAAAACATCTACTATATATAGGCATAAGAGGGGAACTAAACAGTCATTACAATATTAATTAAAAACATGGAAATAGAAGGCCAAAAGGCACTAAAAACTGCAGTAAAAACTCTTGGAATTACTCCCCAAACAGCCACCAAACAGTCCCAAAAACTGTCCAAATTCTGTCCACATACAGCCCAAAAACTGTCCAAAACTATTCATATTCCCATATAAATGAAGTGATAAAAGCCATCAATTTCCTGCACAGGAAACAGACAGCATTTCGGATTCCAGCACAGAAAAAGACAACAGCAGCTGGAGTAATAAAAGCCACGGTAATCAACAACAGAGAATTCCAAACTAGAGCCAATATCAAAAAAAGCCACGGTATACCAAGGCAGCATTTAAAAGGGAATAAAGGCCACGGCAATCCATCAATCAATTGAAGGAAAAAGGCAGCAGCTCAAGAGGTAAAGAAGAAGAGGAAGAGACAAGTTCAAGAAACAATGAGCTAATTCTTTAGTTCCATAAATGAACTAAAAAAATAGCTCATAATGAGCTAACTTTTTAGCTCAAAATATTAATGAGCTAGCAAACCCAAAAGAAGTCAAACCAAAATATTCATTTTGTTTTGACCCCCCCCCCCCCCCCCCCCCCCCCCCCCTCCCTCTTGCATGCATCAATGTTAAACAAGGTGCTCAATTAAATCCACTCATATGTTAAACTGTGTAAACACTTGACCTAAAAGCTTCTGCTAATTGGTTTTGGTCCTAGGGGTAAATTTATATTCTTTCAATAGGAACAAGAAGCAAAATTTAGAAGTAATATGATGAGATTTAGCATCATCAACAAAAAACAAGATAAATTTCTGAGATTAGTGCTCCAAGTCCACAGTTGTCCAAAGAAACACAAAACATTTGAGCTGAATCATAGTGAGCAGTGGTGAAAATTAATATGCATCATTTTGCCTTATAACTAGGAAATTGGTATACATTTAGTGGTTGCATGTATTTTAAGTAACAAAAACCAATTTAAAAACTTCTTTAAAAAGTGAATGGCTCTTAGTCTTTGAACATATCTTATGTTCCACTGGAACATAAAAAACATGAACAATAATATTAACCTTTCGCAGCATGAACTGAAAAAATGCTATGTTGGAACATTGAGTCTAACGTGTAATAAGTCTACACATGACCAAATGCTATATTAATGTAATATGTGATATTATCCATTGGTTAATGATTCAAGCAGCACAATTTCATGAGCATATCACCTAAGGTTTGGATAATCTTAGGGGTTCTTTAAAAGCACTAAGCCCAAGCATAGAACGGTCATCCTCTACTATTTTCAGTCATGTTTTTTGAAAGTAAAACTCTTTCTAATGAATTAAAATTTACCATTCATAAATGTTACATCTTTATTAGTAAGTGAAGCTCAAGCAAGATCAAAAATGTTTGCAACTAGCTACCTTGATTATTCTACCCTCATTTTGTTTAATCCATCCTTTCACTTTTTCCATCTTATTGAGCTTACCTTTCCATTTGTCCTCAATTGGGATACGCAAATCCCAAGGCCCGCATTCAGTCCATTTCAAAAAGTAGGAATAAGTGTAGAAGCCCTGACCAATCCTGTAGGATAATAATATTTTCAAGCACAGAATAGTACATCTTCCCTCACGAAAAGGAGCATGCTTATACGAATTTTCCGAATTTAAAGAATTCTAAAGAATGAAGATCTAGATTAAGCAACAATTTCAAGGACACAATATGAATAAATGATCTCAAAACTAGCAACTTCTATGCTTCTAGGATTAGGCTTCATTAACCTTTCAATCTCTTAATTAGTAGGTTTTTTTCTTTGTTTCAAAAGTATATTAATGTATCATTTGCTTATAGTCAACTGTAAGTGTGCTTAGCATTTTAGATCTAACTTTTGCAAAATTCATATTTAAAACTCTAAAATCTTTAATTCATGCCGTAATCATTTCTCATGGTGTTGCATACTATAGAATTGCAATGGTTTATTCATCCTTTATATCTCAATGCATACTGAAATTTTTTTCTAGTTATTCAAGCTAGTCTGTGTAGGACAAAATAAAGTTTTGTAGGTTGTTTATTTTGGAAAAATATTAATTCAACTTAACCAGAAATAGCAATAGTTTATCAATCAAAATATGTCTTTAAAATATCCATAAGCATACTCTTAATCAACTTGAAGCGGTACTTAATCATATATGTAAGTAATAAACCATGATGTGATGCAAAGTGCTAACTTCTTATTCTTATTATAGATAGAAAAAGTGAGAAAAAAGTCTCTCTCTCTCTATCTATCTATCTATATATACATATACATACATACACCGTTGCCTCATCTATGCAACCCTGTGTGCAATGAAAAATGAGGCAGAGGAGGGAGAGAGCAAATGCTAAACCCCAACAGGGATTGTTCTTCTCACTCATCAAGGTCTCTCTCTCTCACTGGTGATATAATTCTCCCTATCCATCTATATATGTTTTTACTTCGCCTATGCTATCTTGGTCAAGAAAAAAAGAAACAAAGGGAGGGAGAGAGCATATGCCACACATTTTAATCAGAGGAAGATGGTTATTTACTCCTCCCTCCCTCCCTCCCTCCCTCTCTCTCTCTATCTCTATCTCTACACAAAAGTAACTCGATAGGGTGCACAATGTTCTCTCTCTCTCTCTATACACAAGTAACTTGATAGAGTGCATAGTGTTACGTTGCATAGGGCTTCTTGCCTAGAAGAGGGAGAGAGAAATGACAAGCCTTCTTCCTCCCCATCCTTTCCTCTCTATCTTTTGCTCCCTTGCCCATTCCCCATGAGTGCTACAAGGAAGAGAACAAGTGCACTAGCAAGCATGAGAGACATAGATGGAGAAAGAGCATATGCTACATCATCACACACCCCTAGAGAGAGAGAGAGAGAGAGAGAGAGAGAGAGAGAGAGAGAGAGGAAGGCTAAGAGTAAAAGAGTAAGCAAGAAGAAAGACAACATAATTCATTATTGAAAAGTAAGCTTGCCAATAATTATGTAGCATGAATTCATATAAATAATTTAACAAACTAACAATAATTTACTTATTTACCGTACCAAAATGCATTGCAATGAATAAGAGTAAGCCAAATCAACAAATAGAAAAAAGAAATTTACCTTGTTGCTGGAAAATAATTTGATCTATGATTGTCAATAAAGCCACTATTCTGAGATGACCAAGAGGGTGATCTAATGTTGTTGGAAAGATGATGGCTACTAGGTGTCATTGAAAAACTAGTCCCGGCACCATTTGAAGTTCTAATAGATGCAATTGGAGAAAGCCATTGATTATTTGCCTGATAAGATAGTTCAGATGAAAGTTTTGAAGGATCACTGTAGCTAGCAGACTTGTCAGGCCTGCAACAAAAGTACAAAATTGAACATCCTAACCTTATAATTTTCAGATTCAAAGTACAGAAAGTATTGTCTAACTTAATAGATGACAACTTATTCAACAAACAGCATATCACTCACAGATTCACCTACTTGGAAACATCACATATATGCATATCAAAGTAGAATACTAGTACAAGCAATTTCCAAATTTTGATCCTTTCTTCAACAACAACAACACCAACAACAACAACAAGCCTTTATCCCACTATGTGGGGTCGGCTACATGAATCCTTTCTTCAGAATTCAGATAATATAAAATCACCAGCCTAAGTAGTATGGATCAACAAAATGGCATGAGTATTTATAGTAAAAAATTTACGTCAGGGTGATCAGACCTGTTAAGAACTCCTCATCCAGATGATCCATATTGTTCATCTTATCTAGTTGTTCCTCTCACCCTACCATTATTTGATAGCTGCTTTCAGCTTAATTTCTTTTCAAAAATCAGCATGTCACAGTTTCAATTTGTACGGAAAACATGGAAAACCAAAAGAGTTATATTGCAGGAGATCAAACTTCATGGCATCACAACCATGGGTTAAAAAAAAATAAAAAACAGCCTCTCCATCTATCCTAGAGTAGTTATGAGCTAATTTCATACCAAACTGAAAATGACAATAACAACACAACGTTGCTAAATTAAACATAATAGCACTTTGACAACCCTCTGTCCCATATGCATTAAATAGGCAAGCTAACTAGCATGATACTGGTCGCAGTGCATAGCCAAGACCATCTAAAGAAAGTTGAAATTATTAACTAACTTTAGAAACCATTTGGGAGATTACATTTTATTATTCTCTGAAATATTTTGGGTTGATATTCCTCCAAGAGGTAAAATTTTACATCATAAGCGCCATCAACAATCTAGGTCAATTTAAAGGCCATCACGTTATAGAAAATGTATTTGGAAAGTCACCAAATACTAATGTTGATTTGAGGAAACAAAATTATGAAAATTTAACAGCAAACATTCAAAAAATTCACCCAAAAACCACCAATACTGCATTTTAGACCATGATCCATAGCACATCTGGACTCTCCAAGCCATTAGCATCAGTATCATAAAGTCGCAACAAGCAGAAAAAAGAAACTGAAATAAAAGTTTCCATGTGAAAATTAATTTTTACTGAACATGTTATTGACTAGAAAAACACATACTAGTCAAGATTCACAGACTCATATTAACAGCTTATAATTAGTTCCTGGTTCCGCTCATATAATTCAAGTAAAATGTAAAATCCGCAAGTACATGTGATAATTCTCCTTTCAAGTCAAGACAAGTAGAAGAAGCATATTAGGGATCATTTGGTTGCTTAAGTTAGAAATTATGCATTGGAAAAAAATAAAGTTTGTTAAATCCATCATTTGACTGAATGTAATTAGGTTTTAACATTGATTTCAAACTCTACAAGCGTTCTCATAGCTCTCTCCAAAGTGAGGATTTCACCTTCACACACTAAATGAGTGAAAACAAAATCCTCACTTTCTAAAACATGTTTTCCATTCACGAGCAACCAAATGAGCCCTTATCACACAGAATCCTGATGTTCCAATTCTAAGAAAAAAATGGGCATCAAGAAACACGTCTTCCAACGAGGAATGTTTCTATTCGAAGAGTGGTTCTTTACAGAACACTTTCTGCAGACTGCAGCCAATCTCGAAGTCTGAATGAGTTTAACAAAAGCAAAGTTCCAAAAATAAACAAAACAACAGCCTATTATAAACTCACGTTTCAGTCCGAGGAGAAATCACTTGATGCTGCCGTACATTTTGGATGGCCGCAGTAGCCGTCGGGTTGTTAGGGTTAGAATTCGGAGAACTCCAGGAAAATGCAGGGACACTTCCAAACGTCGTCTGGGTAGCCGGTGGAATGGAGGGACCAGAACTCTTGCCGAAGCTAGAAAACGACATGGCAGGGACTATTTGGTAGCAGGATTTGAGCAGGATTTTTAAATCTGGCCAAACGAAAAAAAAAATGCATTTTAAATCCCACGGCAACTTGCATCCTCGGTTTCTTACTCTTTGCCCTAAATACCGGATTTGGTAAATCCCATAGTTCGGCGTATTTAGAGGATTTATCCAAGCGCGCGAAAGGAGAGAAAAAGCTTGTTACCTTAGCGGCGAGCTCCAGACGTGACTTCCGTTCTGACAGGAACAACGTCCTAGAAGGAGGCGAAGAAGCTTCTTTAGCCTGAATACAAAAACCTCCCAAGAAAGAAAATTCTTTAGCCTGAACAACGTCGTAAGAAACTCTGTCAAACCCCCTCCGGACCGCCCAAGAAAGAAATTTCGTTTGATTCGGCCGGAATACAAAGACACCGCAAAGTAGCGGCGAGAGCTTCTAAGCCACCACCGAATGACAAAGAAAAACCAGCTAACGATGTTCCTCAACAGCGGCGAAATGCCGAGGCACGACCGTCCTCAGCACCCGGGGGTGTTTGGTATCGGATTTAGCTGTAGTTTTAAGTAGGAACGCATTCCGCGCGTCTGTAAATCCTGCGAATCCGTAAATCCGGGATTTACGGCATAAATTCCGATAAATCCGTGTAAACCCTAATCCCATCCTTTCCCGGATTTAACGAGATTTACGGGATTTGGCCGGAGAAGATCGCGAAAGGGAGAAAGTTACCTTCAAAGCCAGCAAGCTCCCGTTGTTGCATCCGATAAAAAATTTCCTAACTTCCGATCCGACAAGAAGGGAAAGTCGTCGAAGGAGCGAAGTTGAACAGCCACGAAGGAGCCGAAGAATCGACGCGTGCAATCCATACACCTCCTGCGAAGCAACGAAGCCGACCAGCAACTACGAAAAGAGAAGATGAAAGGCAAACCCTACGGGCCTCTTAAGTTATCACTGCTAACTTAAATAATATAATTTAAAATAATAATAATTGAATAAATTAATAATATAATCAGTGCATAAAATAATTATATAATTTAACTTAATTAAATAATTAATAATATATTAATAATTTAAAATAACATTATTAATTTTATTTAATATAACTTAAAATATATATCACTAAATATTTTAATTAATAGTGTAAATAATAATTAATGAGTAATTTGAACTTAATAATCTCGACAATCATATAATTTAAATATCTAACTGCATATTACCAAACATCTTCTTAGAATTTAATAGGATTTAATATTTATCATACCAAATATTTTTTTAGAATTTATCAACGATTTACTAATTAAATTCTAATTTACAGGATTTACTAAATCCTACTAAATTTAAATGTAATTCGAAACCAGACACCCCCTAGGGGCTGATTGGCAACATGATTTATGCTAACGAGATTTGAGCGCCCCATAAATCTCACAACGGAATAAATCCTCAGTTTCCCTCTTTTTCGGTAAACCCCAAATTTATTAAATCCTGTAGTTCGTAGATTTTATTGGATTTGGCCGAAGAAGTGCGTGAAAGGGATAAAGATGGTTACCTTTGCAGCGAGACAGCTCCCTCATGACTTCTGATCCGATGTCGTCGAAGGAGGAGCAAAAGCATCTTTAGCAACTCTTTCTACACTCTACTTCAAGCCTTCAAACATCACTTCATGTGAAGCACAAGAGGATGAAGTAGGCACAAAGAAATAACGATGAGAAAAAAAAATGGAGAAGATGAAAAGCGAATCATAAATTAATTAACTAATTAATTAGTAATTAAAATTAAAATAAATATTTAATTAATATAATTTCAAATAAAAATTTATTATATAACATTATAAATAATAATTAAATAATTAATTAGTATTCTAATATTTAAATAATTAATGAGATTATTAATAATTAAAAGATATTTTAAAATTAATCAAATCATTAGTAGAGTATTAATTTAATTTTTTTATTTTAAAAATAATTAATTAATTTGATAATTATTAATATAATTAAATATCAAATATTTATTAAATTAATATTTAAGTAAGGAATTTATTTAATAATATAATTAGAAATTAATTATTTAATAATTAAGCTATTTTTTAGTTAAATAATTCATCATTATAATTTATACCTTGATGACAATAATTAAAACTAATAAGTAACTTATATTTTAACATGCAATTAAATTCATAACATATTAAATTTAATTTTTAAATGAATCAACAGTCTTAAATCCTAGATTACATTGTCTAGGGGTGTCAATTTCGAGTCATGGGTCGGGTTCGGGTCAAACCCGAAATTGACCAGGCACTATTCGAGTTCGGGTCGACCCGACCCGTCTTTGCAAACGGGTCAATTTTATGGACCTGAACCTGACCTGCTTCAGGTTCGGGTCGGGTTCCGGTCGGGTTCCGGTCAACCTGAACCCACTTGTTTTAGTCGCGGCAACTGGTTACGCAGAACGGGTCGAGTTAGGCGAAACGCGTTACGCGGAGTCGCGTTAGACGGAACGCGGGTGCGAGTGCGATGGCTCGCGGCAACGGGGCAGTGGTTGCGCACTCGCGCGAGGGCCTGCGGCAGTGCGGCGGGGGCGAGCCAGGCGCGACGCGGGGCGGGGCGCGGCAGCAGGGCTGGGCGGGGCGAGCCAGGCGCGACGAGGGGCTAACACGGGGCTGACGCGAGGCTAGCCATGCGCAACGCGGGGCTGACACAGAGCCGGAAGCCGGGTTTATGTGTTATTCCGGGTCAAATCGGGTCATTCCCGGATTTCCAGGTCAACCCGACCCGATTTTGCAAACGGGTCGATTTTTCAGACCCAAATCGACTCACTTCGGGTTCGAGTCAACCCAAACCCGAAATTTTTTGGTCGGGTTCGGGTCGGGTCCATTATTGACAGCTCTAATATTGTTAAATATTTTCATAAGATTTAACAAATTTTAATAACTGTTTTGTCAACTAAATTTTTTAATTTAATATATGCAGGATTTATTACATTCTGCTTTTGCCAAACAGCCTCGTAGAGCCGTGTGGAAGCGATCGGAAATGAGGAAGAAGCCAAGAGAGTTGGGGTGGGCAGAGTATCGTCTGTGCCTAATAACTAGTGAAGGAATCTGTTAAATTTGTAATAAATTTTATTTAAAAATAATTAAAATAATTTTTGTTGCGTCCTAGAGTATTCGCGGTAGTAGAGAAAATATATAGTTTAACGTCTTAACATTGTATGAAGATCCAGCACACAATCAGATAAGAGAGAGGATGTAGCATTCATAAGAGACAATATAGTTTTTATGTGGAAACCCCTGAAAAGTGGGAAAAAACCATGGAGCCTGGCCTAGTTTGAATGAATCCACTAGTATTTGCAATCGATTACAAATGAAGCCCTTCATTGGGAGAAGGCCTTGGCTTGATGGTACAAATGTACATCATATGGACCGCATTACATAATGGGAGTTACAATAATATATATATTTGTTTGGTTGGAAGGGTCGTAGTTTGCACAAGACGGGGGTGTGAAAGACTGTAGTTGTTAGGAGATTGGGGGCAGGAAGACCATTTTTTTGGCGATGTAGGTCGGAAGGATCTTAGTAGGAGATAGTGGTCATGAGGATCATAGTCGGCAGGAGATCAGGGTCTGAAAGACCGTTGTCTGGTGAGGGAGTTCGGAAAGACCGTATTTAGTAGGAGATCGGGGTCTGAAAGACCGTTGTCTAGTGATGGAGGTCAGAGTGACCATAGTAGGCGACGGAGGTTAGGAGGACTGTAGTCGGTAAGAGATAGGAGTCTGGAAGACCGTAGTTGGTAGGAGACCAGGGTCTAAAAGATCGTTGCCTGGTGATGGAGGTCAGAGCGACCATAGTAGGCGACGGAGGTCGAAAGGACCGTAGTCGATAGGAAACTAGGGTCAGAAAGACTATAATAGGTGATGGATGTCGGAAAGACCATAGTAGGCGACGGAGGTCGGGAGGACCATAGTCGGTAGGAGATAGGAGTCTGGAAGACCGTAGTTGGCAGGAGATCGGGATTTGAAAGACTGTTGTCTGATGATGGAGTTCGAAGCGACCAGAGTAGGCGACAGAGGTTGGAAGGACCGTAGTCGGTATGAGACTGGGGCTAGAAAGACCGTAGTAATTGATGGAGGTCGGAAAGACCATAGTCAGTAGGAGGAGACCGGGGTCAGAAAGATCATTGTCTGTTGATGGAGGTTAAAAGAATCATAGTAAGCGACAGAGGTCGGAAGGACTATAGTCGACAGGTGACCAGGGTCAGAAAGACCGTTGTAGGAGGGAGGTACTTCGGTAGAAGTTCGGGCGTTAGGTGGTGGCCTTGTGGAGCTCAGGCCATCATGTGGCAGTCCAGGGAAGTTTGGACCTGAGGTAGTGGCCTGGTGGAGCACAGTGTCTTAAGTGGTGGTCTGGAAGAAGTCTGGGCCGCAGGTGGTGGTCCGGTAGAAGTCTAAGCTTCAGGTGGTGGTCCGATGGAGTCTAGGCCTCAGATGGTGGTCCGACGGAGGTGAGGGCCTCAAGTGATGGTTCGGCGGAGCAACGGCGTCAGGCGGTGGTCCGGCGGAGGTGAGGGCTTCAAGTGGTGGTCCGGCGAAGCAACGGCGTCAGGCAGTGATCCAGCAGAGATGAGGGCCTGAAGTGGTGGTTTGGCGGAGCAATGGTGCCAGGCAGTGGTCCGATGGAGGTGAGGGCTTCAAGTGGTGGTCCGGCGGAGCAATGGCGTCAGAAGGTGGTCCGACGGAGGTAAGGGCCTTAAGTGGTGGTCCGGCGAAGCAACGGCGTCAGGCGGTGGTCCAGCAGAGGTGAGGGCTTCAAGTGGTGGTCCAGCGGAGCAACGGCGTCAGGCGGTGGTCCGGCGGAGGTGAGGGCCTTAAGTGGTGGTTCAGTGGAGCAACGGTGTCAGGAAGTGGTCCGACGGATGTGAGGGCTTCAAGTGATGGTCCGGCGGAGCAACGGGCGTCAGACGGTGGTATGACGGAGGTGGGGGCCTCAAGTGATGGTCCGGCGGATCAACGATGTCAGGCGGTGGTCCGGTGAAGGCGAGGGACTCAAGTGGTGGTCCGGCAGAGCAACGACGTCAGGCGGTGGTCCGGTGGAGGTGAGGGCCTCAAGTGGTGGTCCGGCGGAAGTCCGACGGTGGTCCGACGGTGGTCCGGCAGAAGTCCAGCAGTGGTCGAGGCAAGAGCGATCTTCGATCTCTCTCTTTTTTTTCCTAAGGCTTCGGGGGTCCTCTCTCAAGAGGAGAGGAAGCTCTATTTATAATTTATGGAGTGACATGGCCCGAAAATAGGTGAGAGATCAAGGGTAAATGGGGAGTGGTCGGATGAACGGCCGATGTTGAATCCCTTGATCATGCACCGTTCTTTAGACATTTGAAGACCTTAATGATGTCGAAATTCGACGATCTTGGGCTCGTTGGATGTGTCTCGTCGATCCACTCGATTCGAGTATAAGATTGTTATGTTTGGACACCGTTTGATAATCCAAATTGTGGTTTGAACCTTCCACTAGCGCTTCGGGTCCTTGATTTGGACCCATTTGGGCTCGGATTGGGTTGAATTTCGTGTTGTTGGGTTTGTATTTCCGAGACACTCAGTTTGACTATAAGTTTGTTGAAATCGGAGTTCGGATGGTCTACGAATTAATTTTTGAAGTTTCTAAAAAATATTACATTTATTACATTTATCAATATCTTTTTAAATTTTACATTAAATATTTTCACTGGTTTAAAGAATTCCAAAGTTCATTTTTATATTTCAATTCCTTTTAAATCTTTTTTTTAATCGAATCAATCAATTTGAGAACTACTTCGCGATCTGATCAGCAAAATCAAACGGTTTAGTGCAATCATTTTATAAGAAATCTAGCTATTGTTACAAATATTTCATTTGAAACAACTTTATTTTAGCTGTATAACTTCAACACTTTTCTTTGACAATAGTGTTTTTTTTTTCTTAAAAAATTTATATAGGGAGAGATTGTTTTTTATATTTAGGTCTGATAAAATATGACAGTCACAACAATTAGAAATTTTTCTTAATGTGATTGTTCTTTCTTTAGTACTCCATAGTAGAAAGACAATTGCAATAGGTGTCAATACATGTTTTATTCCTCACTTTATACATTATCTTAGAGCATTAATGGTCGCTTGTTAAACACTTACTTAGGCTTCATTTGGTTCTTCCTCTCATTTTGTAAAAGATAGTTTTAGAAGCATTGGTTAAGAAAATGAAATTTTCTAACGAAAAAGCGAATAGCAAAAGCTTCTCAAAACAGTAGAAAAATAGAGTTCCCTAAAAAACATTTCTATAAAAGCGTCCGATCAAAACAATGACCAAAAAATAAATTTGTCGTTTCTAAATAGAAAAGGCAAAAAAAATGCCGAAACAAACGAGGCCTTAACCTTTCATTTTCCTTCCCTCTAATACTAACTAGCAAAGGCCCATGACATGCCCTATCTTGACCACTACGCCAATAAGACGTAAAAAATGGAGGGTGTCGTCTTGGGTTTGTATGGACGTCCGATGTTGAATCCCTTGATCGTGGATTGTTTGCTAGCTATTTGAAGGTCTTAATGATGTCGGAATTTCATGATCTTGGGTTTGTTGGATTCGTCTTGTTAAGCCGCTCGATTCGACTATAAGAATGTCATGTTTGGAATCAGTTTGGTAATCTAAATTGCTGTTTGAATCTTCCAACAGTGCTTCGGGTCCTTGATTTGAACCCATTTGGGCTCAGATTGTGTTGATTTTGATGTAGTTATATTCATATTTGAGACGCTCAGATTGACTGTAAGTTTGCTAAAATTAAAGTTAAGATGATCTTAAATTTAATTTTTGATGTTTTCAACTTGATTTTATCTTGAGTTTCGTGCCCGATCAAGATAATTTTTTGATGATGTATCAACCATTAATCTTAGAAGTCATAAATTTTAGCTTGAAAAATAAAATAATTATTTATATGATCTCAAAATAAATGTAATAAATTTAAAATTAATCATAATATATATATACTCTCTCTCATGACTTACCGGTTTTGTCTGCACTTCTCACCAATGAACGTGAGAAAGAAATGACCGTTGCCTTCAGCGACGAGGCCCACGCTTTCGCCTTCATTCCCTTCTTCTCAATAATAATAACCGGTCATTAAAATCCTCTTTTCGGACTGGAAACAAACAAAAAGAATTAGCGCAAGCGCAACAAAGAAGAGAGGGGAACCGGCTAACCTCCACGTGTCACTATACTGGCCCGCCTACTCCTTCAGGTTTGCCACGTCGCTTCGTGTTCGAAGTTGTCGTGAAAGCCTCAGGCTCGGACAACCGTTTGCCACACCGAAGCTAACCCAAGCCAATAAAATAAATAAAACACGGAGAAAAACATCCAAATCAAAACAGAGATCCATGGCATAGTGGAAGCCATAAAACTTTGAAGGACGCAGAGTGCTTATGCCGCCTTCTTCTTTACGCAGAAATCATTCGGTTTCTAGATCAGTTTGCAGCCAAGAAGCTGAACAGCGAAGTAGCTTCTTCTCTACTCAGTACTCACTCACTCTCTCAACTGACTGCCCGCCATTAAAGCGTTCACGCATTTCCCACTAAAAAGCTGAAAGCAGAGCTCTTTGTTTGCGGCTTTGCGGTAGCTCTCTCTCTCTCTCTTTCTCCCTCGTTCTCGCTCGCTATGGCTTTCACTCACTCTCGTTTTCTTTGCGCATTCATTTATTTAACGAGGTTTGGCTTTTCTGGATCATCACCAACGAGAAGAACCAGAGGAAACTCAATGGTGACAAGGTTGAGCGTTTTTCTCACATTGGCTCTGTTCGTCCTGGTTCGATCACCAGCAGCAGCGGTTCTTGAACCGGTCGATTTCGTGGCGCTCCAATCGATCCGCAAATCTCTGTCAGACTTACCGGGCTCGGATTTCTTCTCACAGTGGGACTTCACCGGTGACCCATGCAGCTTCCCAGGCGTCTTCTGCGCTGGAGACCAAGTCGTTGCGCTCGCCCTCGGCGATCCCCGCGCCGGCACCCCAGGCCTCACTGGGCGCCTCGACCCTGCCATTGGCCGTCTCTCCGCCTTATCAGAGCTCTCCCTCGTCCCAGGCCGTGTCATCGGCCAAATACCAGACTCCATCTCACTCTGCTCCTCCCTTCGCTTTCTCGCACTCAGTGGAAATTTCCTATCAGGCCCCATCCCTCCCTCTTTCGCCTCCCTCCGCCACCTCCGAACCATTGATTTCAGCTTCAACATCCTCTCCGGCGAGATCCCTCCGTCGATCTCCTCTCTTCCGGCGCTTTCCAACCTGGTCCTCTGCCACAACCATCTCTCCGGAAAGATCCCATCTTTCCCCTCATCTTCTCCTCTACTCCGACTCGACGTCAAGCACAACAATCTCTCCGGCGAACTCCCTGATCTTCCCCTATCAATCCGTTACCTCGCTGTGTCAAGCAACGGCCTTTCCGGCCAAATCGACGGCGTCATCCCGCAGCTCACCGATCTCGCTTACCTCGACCTTAGTATGAACATCTTCACTGGCCCCATCCCCGCGACCATCTTTAACCTCCCACTTTCATCCCTCCGCCTACAACGGAATAAGTTCGCCGGCACAGTGGTCCCCCCAACCGATGTGAAGATACCGGAGGTGGATTTAAGCTACAATCGCCTCTCAGGGGCCGTGTCGCCGTTGCTGGCGGCAGTGGGTAGATTGTATTTAAACAACAACCGCTTCACGGGGGAACTCCCCGCGAGGTTTGCGGAGAGATTGGAGGCGGCAGGAATGGAAGTTCTCTATTTGCAGCACAATTTTCTCAGCGGAATGCAGATGTCGCCGGCGGCGGAGATTCCGATGACGACCTCTCTCTGTCTCCAATACAACTGCATGGTCCCGCCGGTCGACGCACCGTGCCCGCTTAAAGCCGGGAGGCAGAAGACCCGGCCGGTGAACCAGTGTCCTGAGTGGCGGGTTTGAGATCGGCTGACCCCGTTCGGACGGACCGGAGATTTCCTAGACCGGTTGCCGGAGTTTTGTTCCATCTTCGGATCGATCTTCCCTTTAATTATTACTTTGTGGCATTGTGTGGAAATAGGTTATTTGATTATTGTTATTAATTTGTTTGTCGTGTTAATATCAATTTGTTGTGAGCAAATAGTGGTCATTTTTTTTGCTTCACTTACTGCAATTTTATTTTAGGGGCTATTTTATTTTAATTATTATTTGGATTGCAAAAAGTTCATAAATGATTGAGAATAATTTTCTTATATGAATAGGAATCTTGAAGCATCCTAGAACAGCTAACCCTATCTTGGGCAAATTATTGTGTCCGGTATCCGGATTCGTCCGGACACCAATAAAAACACGCCTCGTCACTCAAAAATATCGGGGCCCAGTGCATCCGGGTGAGATGGCGTGTCCGGATTGGATGTCCGCATGTCAGGTGACCGGACACGATAATTTGTCCCTATCTTGTGGGATAAAAGGCTTGATGTTGTGGTGGTTGCTATTGTATATGCTCCATGGAACATATTGAAGTAACTAGTATGTGAGTATAGGATGTTATTTTTTATTTGAGATAATTTAATTTAAAATGATTTTTTGATATATTTTTTCAAATAAATATATAATAAAAATATTGATTAAATATGTATATAAAGAGGCATATAATGATGATTTTTCGGATAGGATTACATAATATTAGAGGCATAATTTGTTGATTAAAATTTTCAATCATATTAATTATTTTTGGGAAGAATAATCGAGTAAGATTATACTCCATTAAAGGAGAAATTATTAGGTCTAAAAAATGTACAAGGTGAGTTATGGTGGAGTATAAAGTACATAGCTGAGAATCGAGTGTGTGGCGCAATGGTTGAAAGAAGTTTATTCCTCCCTCTCACCCGAGCTTGAATCCCATAACTTGCTCGAAAAGAATGACTTTGATCAGACACTAATCTCGAGGCATATTTGAACCAGAAACTTTCAAAACTAAATTTGGGACCATCCAAAATTCGATATCAACAATCTTATAGTCAAATTGAACGTCTCGATAATACGAACCCAATGACATCAAATATTCCCAAACCGAGTTCAAATGGGCTCGAACCAAGGGACTAAAGTATATTTAAAAACCTCAAAGCATTGATCGGGTAACCAAATAATCTCAAAATATGACATGCTTATAGTCGAATCGAGTTGCTCGGCGAGAAAAATCAACGAGCCTTAGATCACTTAATTATGACATCATTAGGGTATTTAAATGCTTGGGAAAAGCTTTATGATTGAAGGAATCATTACAAACCGTTTGATGAAAAACTCTGACTTTTTCATAGATTTTCTTTATATTTATGGAGCATGCCACTCCCAAAAAGCCTATAAATAGGCTTTCATTCTTCACATGAGGGGAGAGGGTGGAGGAGAAAGAGAGCTGTAGAGAAAACTCTTGCATTTCCCTGCCAACACCACAAGCTATTGCCCCCGACAACCATCATTGCCATTGCTAACCAGCATAAAAATTTACCACCATCTCTAAAATACTAACAAGATTTGACTCTATTGTTAGGTATATTTGTTCGCCTGTAAACATCTACTTTCTATAATCCCAATTAGAGAAATCAAACTCTACTATTGGGTATAGATTGTTCCCTTGTGATGCTTGATCTTTGTAATTTCTCTCTTTTTCAACAGTGAAGAAGGGAGGATCTTCATATCACTTGCTCCATAATGGATTTTACAACTAGGCCATACCCCATGATTTTTTTCCAAATTCGAGTTTTCCATGTAAAAAATTATCTGGTCATACTACTTTCATATGTACATATTAAATCTTTGTATACTGCTAATACATAAAACACACACTCTACCGCTTCTAACATGCAGTAGCTCTCATTAAATGCATGAATAGATGTGTACATTATCAGCACCTATTATTTTCTCTTACAATTGTGTGACTTGCCACTTACTTAGAGTTCACTAAAACAAAAATGAGCTTTAATAAACAATCAAGACAAAGATTTGTTCATAAATATAGTGGGCTATGACATATTTTAGTTTTGGGTTGTTTCTTTGGTCTTTTTTTTTTTTTTTTCGGTATTGTAATTTTTTTTGACATCTTGATATTATATAAGAATTACATCTTAAGTCCACAAATTCATAGTGATTTAAACAAATAGTTCTAATTGTCATATTGATGATTAAAATGGTTCTATCTTATTAAATATTTTATTTTTATCAATAGTGATGCACAAAACTGTCCTAGTTCTATCATATCTTTTGTTATGCATGCTTAGTACCAACAAATGACAAGTGTAAATGAAATAGTCAAGACACAAGAGTGATGTGCAAACCTTGAACATACAAAAATTAAAGCAATGATCATAGGTAAAGCAAAAACATCAAGATCAAAATTCAATGCCTCAAAGTTTTAGGATGAGCAAGAGACAAGTTATATGAGAGCTACAATAGTCATGTTCAAGAGTTGTAATATATATAATTTAATCTAACTAAGTTGTGGTAATTAATTGGCCAATTAATACATATTAAATTGAACTAATCATATTGTATGATATGTATCATATAAGATGATTGAATAGAACATAATTTTTTAACACTTGATATAAATATTAGTATACAATCCCTAAACCCAAGAGAAAGAAAGACAGAGAAGTTAGTTTAGGAGAGATCTCTTTGCTTTTGATTTAAAAATCCTCAAAGTGAGATCTCATTCATGAGAGTGCACTTGTGAGGTTATTTTTTTATTTCTCTTTCACTTTAATCCTCTAGTTGAGCTATGAGGTTTATTGAGAGCTTATCATTCTAAAAATTATAAGAGATTCTTGAGATCTTAAAGCTTTCTTTGATGCAATTTTGGCTAGCTGGTATGCTATAGTAACAATCTTTTCGAATTGAGTAAACGAGGATGTAGTGTTTCTCCATTATCAGTCAAGGAGAGGAGATTCTCCTCCCATTGGTGACCGAATGAGAGGTGAGTGAAACATTGAGTTGAAGGGAAAAAGTTGTGGCATAAGTATCAGTACAAAATCATATAAAATTGGCTTTCACCTTTCTCTCTCTTGATTTTTACTTCTATGCACTATTACTTGTTCTAGTGATTTTCATGCATTTGCTAAATGTATGAAACTGTGAGGAATTATAATCTTGTATTGTAAGATATAGTCAAATAATATTACTAGTTTTTTTTTTTTTAATTATCATATTATTTTCTTTAGGTTTTATTTACTATATATATATATATATATATATATATATATATATATATATATATATATATATATATATATATATATATATATATTTCTTGCTTGAGTGTTGTCATTCACTTCAACATTTTTGGGTTCAATGCGAGTTAAATTGAGGAGCTCACCCACATTTTATTGTTGTTATTTCAAAAGACATACTTAATCGATAGAGGTAATATGTTTTTTATTTTTATGAAAAAGTGCAATAAGTAATTAAAGAAGTTACAAGTAAAAAAAATTTGGGTACAAAAAATGTGATCATATGGACAAATATTAAATAAGTAAAATTATCTTAACAATATGTTACAAGCATGCGCAAAAAATTTCATATTATATAAGCATTTAAAAGATACAAATTGACAATTCATAAATCATTAGTATTATCGGTTACATAACTTTATTTCTTATAGCAAACTGCCTTAACAAGGCTTACCTAATACTTACATTTATGCCTATGTAGAATACCATTAGAACAGCAAAGGAACTGAGCTGAGCCGAGTATATATGTCTTCATGTTCAAGCTCATTTTATAAGAGCTTGTTCAAACTCAGTTCGAGCTTTTTGTTTGGATTCAATTTCGATTTATTTAAAATAATACATATTCAAACTTGGTTAGTGTTCGGTTCATATTCAATTCATTTATAAATGACCAAACGAGCCTTATCAAACTCTAAACGAACGAGCCTTGGCGAGCTTTTAACGAACAGTCTTAACGAGCTCTTATCAAACGAGTCTTATCGAGCTCTTAACAGACAAACCTTATCAAACTCTTAACGAACGAGCCTTATCAAGCTCATAAACGTTACTTTTAATGAACAAGCATCTTAATCAACTCTACAAATAAAACAAGCTTACTTAGATTTATAAAACTTAACATAAACATAGCCCAAACTCAACAAAGTTTAAACAAAATAATGCGCATTGCCTTCATAAGAAAATGGTTTGAATTATCAGAATAACATAACATTTACAAACTGCAATAAACAGAGCCCAACTAATGTTTAATATAACATCTCAATTTATGACATAACATTTACAAATCACAATGAACATAACAACTATAACATAACATCCCAATTTCTAGTACAACATAAATTGCATTCAGAATAAAATATTCCCAATTTATAACATAACATCTCAATTTTTTCCAGCAAAGTCAAAACATAGAATGTAGTGGTACAACAAGAAACTCATACGCTTATATAACTTTATATCAAATTGTTGTGGACATAATTTCTTCCAAATGAAATTAATTTCCCAAGCTCAAAACTATGAAGGACAAATTAATAGAAATACGAAAGCTTTGATCGAAATATGCGAACTGTCAATCTACCATGATGATATACAATATTTGATTTCAATACAATCCCATGAGAGAGACAATCGAAAAAAAAAAAAACTGAAATAAGTCCCAAAAAAATTGGAAAAAAAAAACAGTGAGATGTGATCTAGGGTTTCGAGCATGGTAAGAAAGATCGCAACTACTATGATCCATTGATCAATGAGTTATATTCGAAGACAAGAACCACAAAAAAAGGAAACAAATGAAAAAAAAAAAGATTGAATAAACTTGTAAGATGACTTCTAGATGTTTTAGAGGATTTAAGGGAGGTAAGAGAGAAAGCGACGAAGAAGAATATGTACATCCGCTGAGATCAAGCATGAATGAGTTTAGGGACGAACGACATCAGGGAAAGAGGAGGATTTGGAGCACGGGATAAAAAGAGGGTTTCAAACACAAGTGGAGCAACATAAGAGCAAATATGATAAGGGCAACTGAGAGTTTGAGAAGCGCGATATTATTTTTGTTTGCATAAATGGCGTGGTGGAGGCTGTCACGATGTTGTTCGTTCGATTGCTCAAAAAAAAAAAAAAATATTGTTATTAATTAGTAATTAAATATATTTTATTAGTAACTAAAGTATAAGTAAGAATGCAATATCAATTAATATATAATAATAATTTATTTACTAAATATATATTATAATATTAATGAGAATTAATCAGCCTCGATTACATATTCAGAACATTGCCAATAAGTATTCAACAAGAGAGTATAATCAGTAATGATAAATGTTAATTTTATAATAAATATTATTTGTAGAAAAAAAAACTTTTTATATTTAATATATGTAATGAGAGTGAAAAAACGGTCTTAAAACTATATAAAATAATTCAATGTACATGAATTTATCAAGCAATACATCTAGGCAAAAAATCCTTCCTAACTATCATAAAAGAGATCTTTACAATCTTTGAATTTAATCATAGAATTTAACCTTAAAATAAACAAAAGCAATCATAAATTTATGATTAAATGTAACTAAACACATAAACGCCAATAACTAAATAAAATATAAACATAATAATCCTAAATTATAAAATAACTAAATAATAATCAAACTACTATGAATTACAAAAGTAAGCTTATTTTACCAAATCGAGTGGGGAAAATGAAACTATGATGTCCTAAAGGGATAACGAAGAAGGAGATGATAAGAAAGTAGAGGAAGATAGAGAAAAGAGAAAAAAAAAAAAGCGAAGGCTCACTGTTTGAAGGAAAACAGACAGTTAGTAAGAGCTTTTCAATAGTTGCTTGTGATCAAGGAAGAAAGGGACAAGTAGGAGGCTTTTGTGTTATTAATTTTCGGTTGAAGAAGAAAGAATGATGCAACGAGGGAAGCTTGGTGGCTATATATGAGGAAATCAATCCGTTGTACTTACCTAGTGAAGAAGAAGGGAGGCTGCAAAGGTGAAATTATTATGTGTGGACATCGAACGTCGTCCGGAGGCCAACCAAACTGTGCCACATCACTCCCTGCTCGGTACTTATCCCGGTACTGCAGCTCGGTACTGCTGACGTGACGCATTTTAGTTAGTCTCCGGACGATGAACTGCATTCGGAGTCCGCACATAATAATCTCTTAGTGCAAAGAGGGAAGCTTGGTGGTCCATGCTACTTTCAACATGTGTACTGATACTCTTCACACAAATTTAAGATGATACACACACGGAGACCGCACATAATAATCTCTCAGTGCAAAGAGGGAAGCTTGGTGGTCCATGCTACTTTCAACATGTGTACTCATACTCTTCACACAAATTTAAGATGATACACACACGAATGCGCACACATACATTTATTTTTTTTAATTCTTTTTTAATCCCGTAATTTTAATTAGGCGTTAGGTGAACGGATAAATGTATCAAATAGATAGTAATATATAATCTCTTACATTAATGATAAAAAATAGCTTGATTCCTAGCCCCTTAACTACTTTTTGAAAACTAAAGGATTAGAATCATCATTTTAAAATCTTTTTTACTTACACTTGAATTCAAAATATCTTAATTAATAGCCAAAACACCTTATCAACATATCAAAAGAGCTGTGTTCCTTAACAAATTTAAGTAAATATCAATTTATTAAGATTCTGCAACTCCAAGAAGGATTCAGAGCTGAAATGGAGCCTCTCGAAACATGAAAGTGTGTGCCTCTGCAGCACTTTCAGAAGGTACAATTTGTTTAATTTTTAGATGTGAGTGCCCAAATATAAAAAAATTGATATAATTAAGCAAAGCTAAAGTTTTATTAATAATATCAATTTTTTTATAGTTAATATCTACTAAGTTAGATAGCATCACATCTGACATAACCAGGCGACAGATTAGACAAAGATTACATAGTCAATCTAAATTTAAAGGCAACAGCTGCGATACGAAGATAAAGATTGTAGCAAAGTTCTAGATCCCCATTCCCAAAGGAACAGCCACCAGCTAATCTTGTACTATTAGTTAGAACTTTAAGGCTATAATTTTTGTTCTTCCTAAACTAATCCATTCTCTATTCTTTGATTCATTGCTTAGCTTTTTATCTCGCTATTGCCAATTAATAGATATAGTTCTGCTTAGGAGACAGATCACTTCTCACTTCAAAAATAAAGCCACCACAAAAAAAAAAAAAAAAAAAAAAAAAAAAAAAAAAAAAAAAAGAGAGAGTTGCAGATAGAAGATAAAAAATAAATTAAAAAAAAAAACTAGGGTGCAAAAATATTCTTTTTATTTCAAAAAGATCAACCAATGATAATCCATGTTCCACACATTATTTTGGACATTCAACATTGCCTAGCCTAGGAGAGATTATTGTGTCCGGACACCGAACGTGTCCAGAGACCAATAAAAAAGCGCCACATTACACCGTGCTCGATACTGTGCTCGAGACACTCGGTACGCTGTACGGATAGAAAAATTTTTCCTAGCCTAGGGGTATAAATGAGTCAAGCCGACTCAAGTTCGACTTGTCAACGAGCTTGCAAGTCAAGCTTACTAAGCTATGAGCTCAACAATAGAGTCTAACTGGATCTTTCCAAATGAACTCAAGCAAGCGAGCCTATACATTTTTTAATGAGTGAAAGTTGAACTTAATAAACGAGCTCGAGGTTGAGCTCAATAAGAACTAAACAAACTTAGCTTAATTAAGCAAACACTCAACTCTATTCTTTTACACGCCTAATTCGACCATATTATAATTCTTTTTACTGGTAAACTTATCCATTAAATCCAATTGCAAGCATTCACCACCCTTGCTGGTAAAAAAATAACTAGGTCACAACATTCATAGTTAAATTTGGTCAAGATGACTTTAATAACAATTAAATTTACATTAAAATGTGTGTAATATAAATTTTAATTATTTAAAATGACTATAAAACCCATCATAAATCAATTGAAGTTAAGATATGCAAATTTTCCCCAATCTGAATTTATTTACAATATTCTTTCTCATAAATATGACAACCTCTCACAATTTAACACTAAACAGATCATCATAATCATTAATCTCATTCAACACAAAAAGGTCGGTTTTACATAACAAAATAAAGTTCAGGAAAATATGAGCGAAGAAGAAGCTGAAGTTAGAACAAAATTTAGCTTATCTCAACACGACGTAGTTTAGACCGTTAGTCTTCTGAATTTTGGATATTCTCTTAAGAATATCTGCAAAAGCAGCTTTATCCTGCAGAATAAAAATGAGTAAGATTAGATATATAGGGGACAATAAAAACGAATAAAAGATAAATATAATGATAACAAAATGAATATTTCAAAATAATTATAGCAGAAGCCATTGTTGGACAAACAAGGAGAGGAAACTAGCAGCACAAGCATTTTTTCAGAACACTCATGATGGAATACTTGTTGGTAATAAGGAAACAGAAATAATATAATTTCATCTGATGCATTGGAATTTTTTTACAAATGATTTTTATTGCAAGAGAACTTGTGATTTTCAGAGCTGAAGTCTTTCAAATAACTTGAATTTAATTAATGAATCATGTGCATTATTAATCTCATTCAACAGTTATAGCTTGATAATTTACATGGGTGAAAATAAATTTCTATAATGTGGGCTTCTTTTAGACTTTTATATATCATCAAATCATCCCATGTTTTAATAGATGCTCGATGCAAAAGTAAATCATTATGAACACTAATGAAACTCAATGCATGCGTAGCATTTATATTGCCATAAAAATCAACAACACCATCATGTTTGAAATGCCTTTATTGGTCCTAAGCTTGAATAAAAAAGGTTGAGGGTGAATGTAAGGTTAGCAACCAACTATTAAACCTATGCTAGAAGCCATAAGAAGAATCACTAAAGTGAATTAGTAGAATTAATGAGGAAGGACAAGAAAGAGAAGAGTTACACCTAAGGTAACAAAACAAAAGTTGCGCAAAAAGGCTTTATAAAATATGATTAATAACTCTTTTACATATAAAGCAAAATTGAGTAGAGTATGACTATTTTTTTCATAAAACCGGCACTCTCCAATTTCAAAAATGATAAGGTGGCAGGAATGAAATAAAGTCAAAGTGATCACTTAAGAAAATCTAAGCAGATCATTGACAAAGATAAGCAAATTCGATAAAGAACAGTGAAAAATATAATACACGAAAAAAAAGGAAGTGCTTTATTCCCTTAATGCAGGGTAAAAAAGGCAAATGAAATGTCTGCCAAAAAATTCGTAGTAAATTATCGAGAAATAGGATCCTCATGGTCAAAGGGAACATTTAAGAATTGCCTTCATCAGAGATGAATATGGACTTCAGTAGCAATAAAAAATGTTACAGCACGGTATCATCATCATCATCACAATTCACTATTACAGCACAAAATCAAACTAGAAATTAAAATAAAACATGGGTGGAAGAGAACGCAGGAGGAATTTTCCATGTCTGTTGTATCAACAAGATAATAATGAAGAAAATGGGCTCCCATCAAAATAACTTAAGCTAAATAGGTTACAGCTGTTTATCCTGATCCATAGCAAAGTATTCATTGACATACTAAGGACTGTTTGGGATCTTTTTTTTTTTTTTTTTAACTTTTGGTTAGTGTTTTTCAATTGTTTTTATATTACAAATTTTTTGGAAACAAATCAAGTTATTTTTTAAAATAATGAAAAAACTTCCACCTATCTTCTCACTATTTTCAGAATGAAAACCACCCCGGGCCTACTATCGACTGCCAAACACCGCCACCTTGCCAAAAGCAAAAAGAACTAATACTTAACAAGATACAAAATATGTTTTTATACATTAAAAAAAAAAAAACAAAAAAAGGGGAATCTGTATATATTGCACTCAAAACAATTTTACTTATATATTTAACACTAAAACCTTAATATTTATTTAATCTACTGCTGTGTTAACCCCATCTCATGCAGATGGAAGAGGAAGTGAGGAAGTTGCAACAAGGTCTCATTAGGTAAGACAATCGATGGGATCAACAGAGTGTGCAGTCACAACAACGATGAAAAAGAGAGGAAGCTATCTTGGGGATTTAGGTCATTTTAAAAATAAAATTGTTAAGTTTCCTCTAAAAAAATACTAAGTACACAGAATTCAACTTCAAGCAAAAGCATGATTCAAATATATATTCAATGATTACCATAAGCATCATTTGTGCCAAATCCCAATGACGAAGTCAAATATATGCATAAAAATTAATCTAACCGAAATGCCTAATTTGGAAAAAGTGGTTCCAATGGAGCCCTCTCATACACAAAATTAAGAATATTAAATATTTCATGGAGGAAATATGCCGTTCATGAAAATTTAGTGAAATTCAATGGCAAGAATAAAACGAGTGTATGAAATGCACCAAAATACATGGCTATATAAAATATTACTTTCTAAATTGTATTCTATCCACCTTGTTTATAGTATAAATAAAATTTCTATTTGCAACACAGATAAAGAGTTATGTTTCTATTTATATTTCACATACCAAATGTATTTTGTGTTTTCTCCAAAAACAATAATAATAATAAAAAAAACAATACCAAATATGCCATTAGTCTTTCCCGGCATAACAGTTGTTTTAGATTGCAACCTAGCGTTTTTCGTAGTGCTTAGTGTCTTCTAGGGTACGCATACATAAATCTGCTTAATTTAGTCTAATCCTGCATCATTATGAGCAATATTTAAAATTTGAAATTACGATGAAACTGACCAACTTTAATAACAAAATTAGTAAAACTAGAAGCAGATATCACCCGCTTAAATGAAACCAACAGATTAATGTCCTAGGCAGCTGGAAAGGAAGGCAATTGGGAACATGCCAAAAACAGATTTAGTCTTTTCTTCATATCTGAATAATCGGACATGTATTATTTTTAAAAGAGTGTGTCCTCGAAGCTGAGGTTTGATGCATATCTACTACTGCTATTCCAAATTTAAGCCTTAAACGTCAAAATGGTAATATAATCTGATAAAATTTTTGAAATAAAGATATGCGTAATATGATTCATGCAAATTAGCAACCCACCTCTTTCAATTTAATTCTTCCCTTGAAATTAGCAACCAGGTCCTGTGTTGTGACTGGAGCCATCGCTAATAGAACAGACCTAATTTCATCCTCTGTAACAGGGCCACTAGGTGTTGGTGTTGCTCTTGCAGCTGCAGAAGATAAACCTCTTGAAGATGCACCAACTTGAATGGTAGAGGGCGACTCCTCCTTGATAGATGATGTTTTAGTTTCCTAAGAAAAAAGTTCAAATTTTTATATTAGGACCATTGAGAATATATTTGATATGAAGCTATGAAGCAACAAAGTAACTTGACAAAAGATTACCTTCTTTGCCGGTGTACTTGCACCAGGCTTCCCATCATCATTCCCCGTCTTTTTCTTTGACTTAGATGATTTGGAGCTAGATGGTGTCCCTCGAGCAGATCCAGATGCTGGTTTTGCAGGACTGTTGTCAGCAGGTTCATCTTTTGGTGCATCCTTTTGTTTTGGGGCAAGCACCGGAGAAATTGTAGTCTCATCATCCATCTGCCGGAGTTAAATTTGAAAATCAACACACATCTGGATTATTCATAACCATCCAACATGCAGTTCTACATGTGAAGGGTACCATAGATTGGTTTCCTCTAGCACGTATAAATGCGAGCAGCATATGGAAAATTTTAAAATTTTCAATGAATATGAGAGCTCACATCATCATCATCGTCTTCTTCTTCAGCATCAGATTCATTAAGCCCGGCAGCTTTGCCGAGTAACTTCTTCAATTCCTTCCCAGATTTACTCAGCCCACCTTCTTCACCTTCAATTTCATCATCTTCATCCTGATAACAACTACAAAATAACTAACATGTTTGATCCAGAGAGCAAATAGGGAAATGATTGAAGTTAGTTAATTCAATTGTTACAAGTGCTGGGAAAGGTTGCATGAGTAGAGCTTAGGTTACTAATTTGTTTTCACAGAAAGTACAGCTTAGGCTCCATTTAGTACGTTAAAGTAGAGGTCTATAAGTCTCAGCAAGATAAATACATGGTTGCTTCGGTGATGGGCAGGTCAGTGCAGTGTGTGGGAGTGCAATTCTAGTTGGGGTAATATTATTTTACCCATCCCTGGTCTAAGCTAAGTCAGGGTTCGAACATAAACACATAACAATTTAAACCGACATATTTGGAAAATAAATAAGCAAACTTTACATATGTTATCTTTCTGGATGTAGTACTTCCAGGTATCCATGTTATGTTCCTGCTATAAATATAACAGCAATAGGATCATATCCAACTTGTATCACATTTAAATCATTTTTATTATCACATTCATCATCTTCAAGTTTCACATGTATCGAACTTGTTGATTGCTAATTCTCAAAATAAGTGATTCAACAATATCTGATGCTCGCCTTCTTCTGATATTGGAAAGTCCCTTCAAACAGAAAAAGACATAGCAACAGGACAAAAAAATTTGTCATAGTATGGTAAAACCCTTCCAGATACATATAGAGAAAGAACATTAGATAATAATTATTAACATCATATTCATTATAATTATATATCATATATTCATATTTATTAAAAATCTTATATATTTAAAATATTTCTTTCATTGTTCCAATTTTCACTTGATCTTCAAATTTTTGTTGCCACAACATGAAAATTTGGAAACTACGGAAAACAAAATTACAATGAAAAACCTCAAATTTCACAAAATTGAGATAGAGATAGAATGATTTACCTTAGTATAGATCAAGTTACAATTAGAAATCCTAAAAATAAACTTGTTACATTAATGTATAAAAATCTACTTGATTTAGGAATAATGATGAAAAATATGTAAATGGATTGATCATTCGTGGTTTATAACTACAAGTTTCAATTTGAAATATAACAAAAAAACATATATTAGAACATTAGTCCTCATATTTTATATGAGCTTTTACTGGAGCCCACGAATCTCTGAAGAATTTCTTATTGACCATGCCATCCCATTAGATAAAATATTTGAGTTGTTTAGGCTTTTCAAATGAAACTAAAAGGCAATAAAGTTTCAAGTATTAACTAAAATGCAAAAAACTTTGCCATTGACAGAGGGAAATATGTTATATCACAATCACATTGTCATATCGAAATAACCTTATTTGACAGTAGTAACAAAATGTAGATATGCTGATTAGTTAAGAGTTGTTGGGTTCATTTCATAAGGACAACGGTTCTAATTTCTAGGCAAAAAGGGAACAAGAAAATTGGCCAGAGTAGACCAGTGCAACTATATCAGCAGGTAACAAACATTATAAATAATGCAATTGCAAAACATTCTACTAATAATTTTTATATAGTTGTGAGCAAAGATCAAGAGAGCAATGGAGATAACGGCTGCATAATTAACTAAAATAACTATCAAGATATTTCTTTACAAAACCTGCTTAATTTCAGGAGGAGCAGGAATTTCAGGAGCCAGATCTTCTCGTTCTTCTGGATCATTTCCAACAGCTTCATCATCATCAGTAAATATTTCTTCATGCTCCCAATCATCACCTAGGAGAAGAGATGAATTCAAAATAGCGTTTCAACCTTTAAGTAGAATCCAGTGAAGTTAAATTCCAAATTGGAATGGTTTACGAAGCGAGAAGCCAATGATTTTAAGTACAATTAATGATTAAAAAAATTGCTGAGCAAACTTGTCATACACAAAATGTTTATAACAAGAATTTTTACAGGATTACGTAAAAATATTCATAAAAAACAATGTTCAAAATGCAAGTGATGCAGGGCAACTTAACCTAGGTTTAAGTTTTCCGAAGGCAACTAATATGATGCATATAATGAATTCATGGAAAGGAACTTCAGAATTTATGGTTCACAAACCACCAATTAATTTAATAACTTATTTTTTAAAATATAAACAATCAATAATAGAATTATAATACAAATGACAACGAACTTATATCAAATCAAAGAAATAAAAAATTATTTAGGATCATTTAAAATCAACAAGTAATTGTAATTTAGTTTTCACAAATTTTATTTTAATTATGTCAAATTTGAATAAAATCAAGAGCACTAACAAGTCAATAGAAAACTATACAGATGAAGTAAAAACAAGAATTAAATTAATAAAATAAGAAAAATCAGGCCTCTTGCCAGCACAAGATGATTTTTTTTCTGAAAGTAGGTAATCGCAGCTATACCACACTAAAACTAATCACACATCAAATTGTATACAAAAGATTGAAAACTAGAAAGATAATTTTATTAAGCCAAAGTTGTTTAATTATTATTTCAGAACATCTATTTATAGACTCCTCATCCCTTAGAATATAGATATGATTAACATAAGTTTAGCTTAGTTTATATTAAACTAAATCACATAAGGTAATAACAAATTAACGTTAATTTTGAAAATCCATAGAATTCTATTCAAACAGCAGAAAAATGCATATATGTAAACTATTGTATCTGGAAACTATAGAATATTAAATCAACAATGCCATTGAGCCACTTGAAATAGAGGAAAAGCCGCACCCTTTGAAATATAAGGTATATATAATAGTATAATAATGTAAATGCTAAACCCGCCACAGCCACCAAATTCAAGATGAGATAAATCCAGAAACCACTGCCTGACTTAAGATAGATAAAGTCAAAATCCATAATTCAATTTCTATCTATCAGAATAAGAAACTACAAATAACATCTAGAGAATCGCATATTTGGATGAGAGAAAAGTCCACCACATAAGATAGTAAATAAAATTTTGCTCCATATAATAACAAACCTTTTTTTAAAATTTTATTACAAATAATACCAAAACTCCTAAGAAACACCATTGATTTAATCAATGTGGGAATAACATAAGCAAAATCAAAATTGGAAAAATGTTAAATCATATGACTAACTTAATGCTAGAAAATGAAAAAAAACATTTATCACTTTCAACCATCATCATTAGCATGTTTTTAAACAAATAAAATAAAATAAAATAACAACTAATAAAAAAAGAAATAAAAAAGTTGTGCCCAAATATTAATTGACGTGTTGCTTCCAATGAGAATAAACACAAAATTTCATCAATTAGGAAGATTTTATAGCATGACATAGACCATGAGGCCACATATATGAGCACTTGTGCATAGGAATCAACCATTACTTTTACAAGGTTAAGATAAAAGCCCTGAAAGTTTAACTTGTTTGAGAGGAAATGAACTCTTTAGAAAACAAGAAAAAAGAATTTAACACTTCTAGGGTGCACAGAATATAATCAGCTTTATAATAAAACAAGATCCATGCAATCATGCATAAAGATAGAAAATAATAATCAAGAGAGCTAATTGACAAATAAGAAGACAATACCTCAAAATATGTCCTTTTAAATAGTTGAAAATTGACTTTCAATGCCAAAATCCAGAATATTAAAGATAATAAGTTAAAAGAGAATATGATATCGTCATGAGTATGCTCAATAGGTTACTAAATTTAGCTTATATACTTAACAAGAGGATGCCATTTTTAATAGAAAGTTGTGCAAGATTATCTTGAATATCAGTCAAGGATATTCAAATTAGCATTATGAAAGGCATTAGGCATCCTGAAGGACATGGTTTCCTAATGAACAAGGGCACTCGTCTGAATTAGGCGAAGCACTAAAAAATTACACCTATGTTAATAATGAAGAATACCTCTGAAGAGTATAATATTGTTAGGATCTCGATCAAGTAAGAAGCCCTTCCTTCATGAGCTTCATGGGAGAGGAGGGAGAGAAGGAAGGGAGAGGGAGAGAGCAAGAAACAAAATTTGTATTTCTAAATCATACTATTACAACCTATAGAGCCTTTATTTATAGACATAAAGGCTACACAACAAGCTATAAACTTAAATCTATGACTAATATCTAACAATCTCCACCTTGGTCATAGATTTGCACAACAAAATATATTTGCTGTCCACTGGTTTCCCCCGTCAAATGCATGTACGGTTAATAATTTCCTCAAGAACTGCTCTACCATCTTCTTGAGTTTCTGTTGGACCGGGTTTGCAGGCGGGGCCTGGACCCGTGCGGGTCTACAGGCGGAGGAAATAAGGGGGGGGGGGGGGGGGGGGGGGGGGGGGGGGGGGGGGATTTAGCTGGAAGTGGGACCCCCCACTTAAGTGAGGGTATTTTGGGGATGGGAGGGGATTTTTGAATGGGTATGAGGGGAGCCTTTAGAGTTTAGTTTTTGGGCATTATGAAAAGTGTATTCTCTCTCTTAGTTTCTCCTTAGCCTCCTTCTTGCTCTTTTCTAGGGTTTTCTTGTGGGAGATCTTGTCCTTCTCGAAGTGGACAAACTTATCTTGTTTTCTCTTGGTTTTCTTATGCAAGGGTTTTAACTTCTCTTCTCAACCCTCTTGTGATTGTTCTTCATTGATTTTGGTGGAGAAATTCCTCTTTTTGGGGGGAAAACTAGGGCAAACCGAAATTGTCTAAATAAGGTGTATCAAGCTGGTATCAGAGCTCTTGATCCTAGACGGCATGGCGTCAAAGAAAGTGGAAGTTTTGGAGGGAGAGATGGGCCAATTGAAAGAGGAGGTGGGTGAGAAACTTTCGTCGATGGAGGGAAAATTTTCATCCCTAGAGGAGAGATTTGGGGGAATGGAAGAGATGATCCGGAAATTGCTAGAAGCTCAAGTTGTTCCATCAAACCCTAAGGAAAAAGGGAAATCTCCGGTGACGAACCAAAACCCTAACCCTAATTTTCCAATTAGGGAAGAAGGAGTAAATCAGAGTGAAGATGGCATGCAAGGGCAATGGCCAAGGGAAGGAGGAGAAGGGTCTGGAGTAGGTGGCCCTTGGGGAATGACCGGTGGTCAAGGGGGCCGGCCATACATGGGCTCGGTGGGCCCCCACGACACACGTGAAGGGTGGCCGAATCAGATGGGGGGGTTTCCGGAAGGAAATCGTTCCACGTGGGGGTAGGGAGGAAGAAGGGAAGACTATGACATGGGCTATGGAGAGCCAAGAGAACCACCATGGAGGGGGTTTCAAAATCCTTACCCGGTGGAGAGGAGGGGAAGACCACAAGGGGAGGGATTTACTCAGGGGACATGGGGAGATGGAAGAACCTTCCACCGAGCGGACAACCGCATGAGGAAGTTGAAGATTCCTATTTTTGAAGGGGAAGATGCTTACGGATGGATCTACAGGGTGGAGCGCTATTTTGCAGTGAATGGTGTCACAGAAGAGGAGAAGTTGATGGCGATTCCGGTATGTTTGGAAGGGAAGGCATTGGCCTGGTTTCAATGGCTTGAAGGGAGACAACACGTTAGGAGTTGGGAGTAGTTCAAAGACCTCCTACTTCATAGATTCAGGGTGTCCAGCGAGGGTACACATTATGAGCAGTTGGTGGCTCTAGTGCAGGAGGGCACAGTGGCAGAGTATAGAGAGCACTTTGAACTACTGTCAGGCAGATTGGGAAGGGATTCCAGATGGACTTTTGGAGGGGAATTTTATGAAGGGGTTGAAGCCCCACATCAGAGCAGCCATCAGGGTCGTTGCTCCACAGGGATTAGTGAAGATCATGGAGACTGCACAGCTTATAGAGGACAAGCTGAAGGTGGAGCCACCGAGGAGATCAGGGGTGTCCTACCCCACTTACCGATCACCACTCATGATTGGAGGCCCAAGGGCGACTACCATCCTTCCTCCTAGGGAGATAACCAAGGAGAAACCCACTACGGCAGTGAACCAAGGAGGGTTCAAGAGATTAACTGATTCAGAGCTGAAAGAGAAAAGGGCCAAGGGCCTTTGCTACCGATGTGATGAGAAGTTTACACCCGGGCATAGGTGTAAGGAGAAGACACTACATGTGATCATAGTGGGGGATTCTGAGGAGGAAGAGGATACAGGGGCAACTGAGGAGGAGGGAGAAGAGGAGGAGCACCCTCATTTGGCTATGGTGGAGGTTTCACTCAACTCAATAGCAGGTCTGACATCACACTCCACCATGAAGCTGGAAGGGGAGATTGCAGGGTACAAGGTGATGGTTCTGATTGATAGTGGGGCCACCCACAACTTCATTGCTTGCAGATTGGTGGAGAGGGTGGGGCTACCAGTGACACAGGGGAGAGGTGTCAGAGTCATTTTGGGCACGGGAAAGAAGGAGCGCTGTAGCGGACAGTGTAAGGGAGTGACCCTTACATTGCAAGGAGAGGAGACAGTGCAAGACTTCCTACTGCTGGATTTGGGAAGCACTGACGTGATACTTGGGATGCAGTGGCTCCAGTCCTTGGGGGAGATGAAGGTGAATTGGAAGAAATTATACATGGAGTATGGGAAGGGGAGCAGGAGAGTGACACTACAGGGAGACCCCAGTTTATGCAGATCCAGAGTGGCCTTGAAGTCCATCTTCAAGACTTTGAGAGATGATGGAGAGGGCTATTTGATAGAGCTACAGCAGGTGGGCATGGAGGTAGAAAGAGAGCCAGAAGTCATACCTGAGGTGGTCCAGGATCTTCTACAACAGCACTCCACAGTGTTTCAGATGCCCAAAGGGCTACCTCCTATCAGATCCAGGGAGCATGCTATTGTGTTGAAGACTGGGGTAGCACCCATCAGCGTGCGACCCTACAGATATCCTCATGCTCAGAAGGAGGAGATTGAGAGGTTAGTAGCAGAGATGATGGAGGCTCAGGTGATCCAGCCCAGTGTGAGCCCATTTTCCAGTCCTGTACTCTTGGTAAAAAAGAAAGACGGTAGTTGGCGATTTTGTGTGGACTATCGGGCCCTTAACAAAGAGACTATGTTGGACAAATTTCCTATTCCGATGGTAGATGAGCTTTTGGATGAGCTTGGGGGAGCCACCATCTTCTCCAAGGTGGACCTGAAATCTGGTTATCACCAGATTAGGATGAAGACTGAAGACGTTCAGAAGACGGCATTCCGAACACATGAGGGTCATTATGAGTTTCTAGTGATGCCATTCGGGCTCACTAACGCTCCCTCCACCTTCCAAGCCCTGATGAATCAGGTCTTCCAGGCCTACTTGAGGAGGTTTGTTCTAGTTTTTTTTGATGATATATTGGTGTATAGCAAATCTCTGCAGGACTATATCACCCATCTTGGGGTGGTACTCACGACCTTATTGGAGCATCAGCTATATGCCAACCAGAAGAAGTGTTCTTTCGCTCAGAAGGAGGTGGAGTATCTGGGACACATCATTTCAGGGAGTGGGGTGGCGGCTGACCCCACCAAGATAGAGGCCATGGTGAAGTGGCCTACACCAAAATCCCTTAAAGGCCTACGGGGATTTTTGGGACTTACTGGCTACTACAGGAGGTTTATCAAGGGCTATGGTTCCATAGCAGGCCCTTTGACTGATCAGCTAAAGAAGGACAACTTCCAGTGGGGAGAGAAGGCAGAGGAAGCCATGAAGACTCTGAAGGAAGCCATGACCAGTGCCCCAGTTTTGGCTCTTCCAGATTTCACCCAGCAATTTGTGGTTGAGACTGACGCTTCAGGAGTGGGCTTGGGAGCAGTGCTCATGCAGAATCATAGGTCGATTGCTTTCTTCAGCAAGATCTTATCACCTAGAGCGAGGTTGAAGTCAGTTTATGAGCGGGAACTGATGGCCATTGTGTTGGCCATTCAAAAATGGCGGCCTTATCTATTGGGGCAACGATTCATAGTTCGTACTGATCAGAGGAGCCTCAAGTACTTACTAGAGCAGAGGTTGGTGGCGGAGGAACATCAGAGGTGGCTAGCAAAACTCTTGGGATACGAGTTTGGGATTCAGTATAAGCCCGGAGCTCAAAACAAGGCGGCAGATGCTCTTTCCCGTGTGGAGTGCTCACAGCTGATGGCACTATCTGTGCCACGATTGGTTGATTGGGAGGAAATGGTGAAGGAAAATCAACATACCGAGGAGTTAAAGAGAATCCGGGCGGCTATCCAGAAGGGAGAAGAAGGGTTCAAAGGGTATCACCTAGAGAACTCTCTTTTATTATACAAAGGGAGGTTAATACTACACCGTGACTCAGCATTTGTCCCCACTTCTACGGGAGTACCACGATAGCTGTATTGGTGGACATTCGGGGGTGGAGAAAACATATCGGCGGGTGAAAGCCGAATTCTTTTGGAAAGGGTTAAGAGGAGATGTCGAAGACATGGTGAGCAAATGTGATATTTGTCAACGGAACAAGTATCAAGCTTGTGCCCCTAGTGGTTTGCTGCAGCCCTTGGTGCTTCCAAACAAGATTTGGGAGGAAGTCACCATGGATTTCATTGAGGGGTTACCCAAGTCGGAAGGATATACGATCATCATGGTGGTAGTTGACCGTCTGAGCAAGTATAGCCATTTTATTCCACTGCGGCATCCTTTTTCAGCTCCTACTGTGGCATCTACTTTCATCAGAGAGGTGGTTCGATTGCATAGGGTCCCCACTTCTATTGTCTCGGATAGGGACAAAGTCTTCTTGAGTTCATTTTGGAAAGAGATCTTCAAGATGCAGGGCACATTCTTGAAGCGGAGTACAGCATACCACCCACAGACAGACGGACAGTCCGAGGTGGTGAACAGGAGTGTGGAGACTTACTTGAGATGCTTCGTTGGAGAAAGGCCTAAGCAGTGGGTCAAATGGCTTCCATGGGCAGAATATTGGTACAACACTTGTTTCCATACTGCATCTCAATTCACACCTTTCAAGATTCTTTATGGAAGAGATCCACCACCGTTGGTGAATTATCAGAAGGGGACGACCCCGGTATATTTAGTGGATCAATACTTGGAGGAGAGGGATAGGGTGTTGGGAGAGTTGAGGGAACACCTGTTGAGGGCCCAACAGATCATGAAGACTAAGGCGGATGCTCACCGCAAGGATGTGACATTTGAGGTTGGAGATATGGTATACTTAAAGTTAAGGCCTTACAGACAGAAGACTTTAGCTAGCAGAAGGAGTGAAAAGCTCTCTCCACGATACTATGGGCCTTTCGAGATCGAAAGGAAAGTGGGGATGGTGGCCTACCGTCTCAAGTTACCTCCTCATTCCTCCATCCACCCTATATTCCACGCATCGCTATTGAAGAAGAGCATAGGGGATCATACTGTGGCTACTCCTACTATACCCCAGGGCCTCACAGAAGATATGCGATTCTTACTAGAACCACTACATGTGAAGGAAGTGAGGAAGAATGATCAAGGCAAAAGGGAGATTCTCATCGAGTGGAAGGACTTACCGACACATGAGGCTACTTGGGAGATGTATGAAACCATGCAGGCGCAGTTTCCAGACTTCAACCTTGAGGACAAGGTTGATCTTCTAGAGGGCGGTATTGTTAGACCGGGTTTGCAGGCGGGGCCTGGACCCGTGCGGGTCTACAGGCGGAGGAAATAAGGGGGGGGGGGGGGGTGGCGGGATTTAGCTGGAAGTGGGACCCCCACTTAAGTGAGGGTATTTTGGGGATGGGAGGGGATTTTTGAATGGGTATGAAGGGAGCCTTTAGGGTTTAGTTTTTGGGCATTATGAAAAGTGTATTCTCTCTCTTAGTTTCTCCTTAGCCTCCTTCTTGCTCTTTTCTAGGGTTTTCTTGTGGGAGATCTTGTCCTTCTCGAAGTGGACAAACTTATCTTGTTTTCTCTTGGTTTTCTTATGCAAGGGTTTTAACTTCTCTTCTCAACCCTCTTGTGATTGTTCTTCATTGATTTTGGTGGAGAAATTCCTCTTTTTTGGGGGAAAACTAGGGCAAACCGAAATTGTCTAAACCTAAGGTGTATCAGTTTCCTGCTTCACGAGCTCTTTGCTCCACGTCTCGACATGTCTTCTCCTGTCGCACTGCGTCCCACACAATCAATTCCCGAGCATCCCTTGTGCCTCGCTTCTGTGCTCTGTGCGTCCATCTGCACCCTACGCCACGTGCCTGCGCCTTGAGCCTCCAGCTTCGCTCCTGCGCCTCGCACTCATGCGGTCTGACTCCGACCACATCCTGTGCGAATCCACTCGCGCACCAAGCCCTGCGCCTTCCTCTGCATCCTGTTCATTTCAATCCCATGCCCTGCGTATTCACTTGCACCCTACATGGCCACCGTGCTCCGTGCGACCTTCTCGCGCACCACCGCACACCCGGGCTCGTCCGCGCGTCACTCTCGGCACTGCTCCTCAAGAACAGGCCGACTCCACTTCTTTGTCTCCCAGACTCCACCTATAGTCCAAAACTCCACCTCCAAAGATTTACACAAACCTTTAATCAAGAAAAAATGTCCATGTCTTCTTCTGTGCCATCTTTGCCCTCTACGACCCACACACGAACGCTTTTGATTATGCAGCCAGAATCAAGCACATTCCACCTCATCTGCGATCCAACTGTGGCAAACAATACCGCCGCCTTGTTGTTTTCTTCATCAACAACAACAATAGTTGCTCTTGGATCGAGAACCATCACCTATTGAACTGAGAGCCTTTAGGCTTCCTGTAGCCTTCTTGCTATCTAGCATCTTGATCGCTGCTATCTTGACCGGCTAGAGGACCGCAAGAAGGTATCTCCCTCATGCCCAAAACGACTCTACTTCCCCTCTTACCTCTCACCGGATCTCCCATTCCTTTATCTTCTTGTAATCTCCGATGAAATTACTCCACCGCTTCCGACACCATTCGCCTCCGTCTACAGGTTGACTTCGTTGTTCGGCTACGACTTCCAACCACCGTCACTGGCGGATCTCCTTGCAAATCCCACATCCGTGTGCCAAAACTTCTTCTCCGATTCTAGCAAACAGAAAGCCTCCTTCAGTGTGAAAGAAGAAGCCTAGTATATGCTCTTAACTCAGCCATTTTTATGTTTCCTGCACCTCTTACACATGAGCAAAACGATTGACGCTCGCCTCCTTATACACATCCGAGCTTGGCCGCTGACAACACCTCCTGGATCCTCCATGCGCAGTCTGTGAGCCTCCCTCCTTTTTTCTTGAATCGTTTTCTTTGGACAAGAAAACTGCCTCCGCCTCCACCTAGCTCGGTTGCCTCTACCAGGCTCAGATACCAGATGTTAGGATCTTGATCAAGGAAGAAGCCCTTCCTTCATGAGCTTCATGGGAGATGAGGAGGGGGAGAGGGAAGGGAGAGGGAGAGAGTAGGAAATGAAATTTGTATTTCTAAATCATACTATTACAAACTATAGAGCCTCTATTTATAGACATAAATGCTACACAACAAGCTACAAACTTAAATCTAGGACCAATATCTAATAAATATAATAATTATCATAATAAAATATTAAAATATAGTTGACAAAAAGATAATTTTCAATTTTTGTCATTAAAAGTACCAAATGATAACTTTATCAAATAGATGTCTAAAAGTGTCCATAATGCCCAAAAGTTATGTTTCAAATTTAAAAAAGGAAAGAAAAAAACCAAGTTAATAGCTTAAATAACACAATTTCATGATGAGCACCCAAGTGCTTATAGCACATTACACAAAAACGCTTACTAAGGTGGTGCCTTAGTTATAAGGCCAGCCTAGAAGGTATTTGAGATAATGAAACCTCAAGCCACCTCATTCAGGCGTCTACGTGAATACTCTACTCGCTTTTGATTATATTGATTCAGACTGGTTTCAATCATAGACTCTTGGTTATCAACTTATCATTACTTAGCCAAATTAAAACAAATCCACAAAGTATGCCTCCTTGGCCAAGTAATGTCAAAATGTTAGGCCTCACTATGATACTTCAACGTAGGACAATATTTCAGTAATACATAGTAATTCAATTTCCATAGCCTACGAAAACTTAAACTTATTTTACTTCATTTGAGTATATGATGGTCAAAAGTTGCTTGGATTACTACAAAATGATTGTAATAGTTATTTGAAGTCAATTAGAGATTGACATGAACTTCATGGAACTATGAGCTAGCAAATGTTCTTGTTAGGACTGCAAAACTCAGAAAGTGGGACCCCCACTTAAGTGAGGGTATTTTGGGGATGGGAGGGGATTTTTGAATGGGTATGAAGGGAGCCTTTAGGGTTTAGTTTTTGGGCATTATGAAAAGTGTATTCTCTCTCTTAGTTTCTCCTTAGCCTCCTTCTTGCTCTTTTCTAGGGTTTTCTTGTGGGAGATCTTGTCCTTCTCGAAGTGGACAAACTTATCTTGTTTTCTCTTGGTTTTCTTATGCAAGGGTTTTAACTTCTCTTCTCAACCCTCTTGTGATTGTTCTTCATTGATTTTGGTGGAGAAATTCCTCTTTTTTGGGGGAAAAATAGGGCAAACCGAAATTGTCTAAACCTAAGGTGTATCAGTTTCCTGCTTCACGAGCTCTTTGCTCCACGTCTCGACATATCTTCTCCTGTCGCACTGCGTCCCACACAATCAATTCCCGAGCATCCCTTGTGCCTCGCTTCTGTGCTCTGTGCGTCCATCTGCACCCTACGCCACGTGCCTGCGCCTTGAGCCTCCAGCTTCGCTCCTGCGCCTCGCACTCATGCGGTCTGACTCCGACCACATCCTGTGCGAATGCACTCGCGCACCAAGCCCTGCGCCTTCCTCTGCATCCTGTTCATTTCAATCCCATGCCCTGCGTATTCACTTGCACCCTACATGGCCACCGTGCTCCGTGCGACCTTCTCGCGCACCACCGCACACCCGGGCTCGTCCGCGCGTCACTCTCGGCACTGCTCCTCAAGAACAGGCCGACTCCACTTCTTTGTCTCCCAGACTCCACCTATAGTCCAAAACTCCACCTCCAAAGATTTACACAAACCTTTAATCAAGAAAAAATGTCCATGTCTTCTTTTGTGCCATCTTTGCCCTCTACGACCCACACACGAACGCTTTTGATTATGCAGCCAGAATCAAGCACATTCCACCTCATCTGCGATCCAACTGTGGCAAACAATACCGCCGCCTTGTTGTTTTCTTCATCAACAACAACAATAGTTGCTCTTGGATCGAGAACCATCACCTATTGAACTGAGAGCCTTTAGGCTTCCTGTAGCCTTCTTGCCATCTAGCATCTTGATCGCTGCTATCTTGACCGGCTAGAGGACCGCAAGAAGGTATCTCCCTCATGCCCAAAACGACTCTACTTCCTCTCTTACCTCTCACCGGATCTCCCATTCCTTTATCTTCTTGTAATCTCCGATGAAATTACTCCACCGCTTCCGACACCATTCGCCTCCGTCTACAGGTTGACTTCGTTGTTCGGCTACGACTTCCAACCACCGCACTGGCGGATCTCCTTGCAAATCCCACATCCGTGTGCCAAAACTTCTTCTCCGATTCTAGCAAACAGAAAGCCTCCTTCAGTGTGAAAGAAGAAGCCTAGTATATGCTCTTAACTCAGCCATTTTTATGTTTCCTGCACCTCTTACACATGAGCAAAACAATTGACGCTCGCCTCCTTATACACATCCGAGCTTGGCCGCTGACAACACCTCCTGGATCCTCCATGCGCAGTCTGTGAGCCTCCCTCCTTTTTTCTTGAATCGTTTTCTTTGGACAAGAAAACTGCCTCCGCCTCCACCTAGCTCGGTTGCCTCTACCAGGCTCAGATACCAGATGTTAGGATCTTGATCAAGGAAGAAGCCCTTCCTTCATGAGCTTCATGGGAGATGAGGAGGGGGAGAGGGAAGGGAGAGGGAGAGAGTAGGAAATGAAATTTGTATTTCTAAATCATACTATTACAAACTATAGAGCCTCTATTTATAGACATAAATGCTACACAACAAGCTACAAACTTAAATCTAGGACCAATATCTAATAAATATAATAATTATCATAATAAAATATTAAAATATAGTTGACAAAAAGATAATTTTCAATTTTTGTCATTAAAAGTACCAAAATGATAACTTTATCAAATAGATGTCTAAAAGTGTCCATAATGCCCAAAAGTTATGTTTCAAAATTAAAAAAGGAAAGAAAAAAACCAAGTTAATAGCTTAAATAACACAATTTCATGATGAGCACCCAAGTGCTTATAGCACATTACACAAAGACGCTTGCTAAGGTGGTGCCTTAGTTATAAGGCCAGCCTAGAAGGTATTTGAGATAATGAAACCTCAAGCCACCTCATTCAGGCGTCTACGTGAATACTCTACTCGCTTTTGATTATATTGATTCAGACTGGTTTCAATCATAGACTCTTGGTTATCAACTTATCATTACTTAGCCAAATTAAAACAAATCCACAAAGTATGCCTCCTTGGCCAAGTAATGTCAAAATGTTAGGCCTCACTATGATACTTCAACGTAGGACAATATTTCAGTAATACATAGTAATTCAATTTCCATAGCCTACGAAAACTTAAACTTATTTTACTTCATTTGAGTATATGATGGTCAAAAGTTGCTTGGATTACTACAAAATGATTGTAATAGTTATTTGAAGTCAATTAGAGATTGACATGAACTTCATGGAACTATGAGCTAGCAAATGTTCTTGTTAGGACTGCAAAACTCAGAAATAAATCAAATCACAGTTTTTGTCAGTGAAACAAAAACATTTGAAAATACACTGCCATTTTTGTTTATTTTTTCCCTTCAGCTAAGCAAAAACCAACATTATGAAGCAAGTCAATAAATGAAATGGAATGAAGAAAAAAAAGAAACAAAATTGATGCAAGATATACCTTTTTCAATGTCATCATCATCCATATCGTCCCCTTTTCCACCATCCTCATCATCATCTCCACCCTTTCTGTGGAGCCCAAGCCTAGTCTTCCTTGATTCTTCTTCTTGCTCATTTTCCTCGCCTCTATCAGAATGATCGCCATTCTCCTCACCTTTTACCTTCTTAGGCCGAAACCCCTCAGCACCAACACCACTACCAAAGCCCTCAGATTTATTTATTTCGCCAAAAGCTGCAGCTCCAGTAGCTGCTGCTTTCATCATCCATCTTTCATAACCAGTAGCATTATGTTTTCTCTTGTTCATCTTCTCTTCAGCTTCTTCCAAGGTCAATTGCTTGTATTGAGCAACTTTGTTAAAGTTGTACCTGCAATACATAATTGTTATCCATTGTTTTTTTAAAAAGCAAATGGCAAATGGAATCTTATATGGTAACTAAATGCAAAAATACACTAATAAGAAATTACGAAATATTTCCAAGTTGAGTGCATTCATTTTTAAAATATAAAATCCAAATTTCATTGATACAACCAAGCAAGTCTAACAAAGTCAGAACACAATCATCATCACAACTATTTGCAGCTAGCTTTATTTCTTCTCCATTCATTAAGTCGACTGCTACATGAAGTGTTAAATTTAATTTAAGAGAAGTCTTTTTGGATAAATAGCCATGTTAACTTGGTCAATCCATTTCTTTGCTATTCCTTCAACATTAATGACATCTACCCACATTATTTGTACCCTCAATAGGTCAAACTACCACCACCATCTCTCTAGGAAATGCAGATATGGTCACATATAACCTTATGAAGTTAATTTTATCGGTGCATGCTTACCAAGAACATGCAGGTATTGCTACAAACTCCTTCCCATGCATCACAAGCAAATAATAGGTAGCAAATTGCGACCCTTCAAGTTGACCTTGATACTGATGCTGGCCAGTTTCATCCTCCAAAACCCAGGGCTTATTCTTGAACTTTTCCTACATTATTGGCAATGAACAGGAAAGTGAGTTTAAAAAATAATAATAAACCTGCAGGAGAAGTTTCCATTTTTAAATGAAGAAAACAGCACAAACAATTTTTTATATCATATAATTATGGCCAGTAAAATTCCTAAATGATCTAGTACCAAACTTGAAAATGATAGCAAATAAAATGTTTCAAACGGTCATGGAGATTGTAACTTTAATATATGTGTTGTGAAATTTTGGCATAGGTGAGAGTTACAAATCACTTTATTCACCTAGGTCAGCTTGCACAACTACTTTTGCAAGCAGCATTCAAATTTAACAACGAGCAGCAAGATGAAAATGAGCAAGTTTGCATTGCTACGGCTAGATGCATAATTGTCCACATCTTCACCACTACTTTTTAAGGATGTTTATTAAAAGCTAAAGAAGCTTACTTCCCCAGAACTTGGTAAATCTAGCATGCAACTCATATTTTTCAAAAAATGAAAAAAGTTTATATAATATAAAACTTTAAGTTGTATGAGAATAGTAAAACTTCGTCTCAATTAACCATTATTTCAACTATTTTTATTCATTCAAGAAAAAAATTGCTTACCCTTCTCCACTTCCTGTTTTCTTGGCAATAATTTGACAAAAAAAAACAACCTAGCAAATCATTTCCAATGAAATAAGAAAAATAATGTATAGCATCATAAAAGAAAAAAAAGAAAAAAAAGAAAAAAAAAGAAAAAAAAGAAAAAAATACTAATATCAGTAAGGGAGGTGAAGATCAAGTGATCTGTATCATTCAAGATAGACAAAAAATATTAAAAGCACAAAAACCCAGCGAAAAAACATGAAGGTCGACCTTCCACTTAGTTTGATTGGATCTAATATACAGTGCAAGAGCTTAAGCCATATGATTTATCAACATGATGTAAATACTTAATACATTACAGAGATTTTAAAACAGAATCAAACCGGATTACATAAGCAAGTAAATTTTTAACCTTCTTGTATGCAACAAAATGCAATAATAAATAGAATATGGTATAAATAAAGAGGCTTAAATCAAAATTACCTCTATATTTCCTTATTTCAATTTGTTGTTTGATGCTAACTGTAACAATTCTATGGAAATGGCCTGTTCACGTCAAAATATGAACTCACAACAAAATAGAAATTGACTAATTTACCCACTAAACATATTACATATTACTTTCATTCAAGAATTCTATATCTAAAAACTACAATCTTCACAAAAACCAACAAGGAAGAAATGCACAAATTACTACATTCTTCAAAAAGACAAATCGAGAAAAAATGCACCAGTTACCTAAGAGAACTTGTCCTTGCCTATAGCTACTCCTTTTACAAGGCTCAACTAGAAGGCACCTAGCATGCAACCAGCTGATGTGCATTCTTAATTAATATTGAGAGCACTATAAAAACATGACAACTACGAACAATATACAGAATCATTGCTGTAACATCAACAGTTTGTTGAACGATGATTACTTGAATTTGGCTTTTCAACATAGATGGTATCTGAGCCCAGTATTCTTGGTATATCTACAGGTAAATGTAATCTTAATGAAACAGATATATTCCACATGCGATATGCCACAAAAACAAAAGCTTTCCAAGTATATATATCATGAAAAATTATAGGTAAATTCCACAAACAATTTCATTATAAAATTTACTTCCTTGTGATAATGAAGGCAACTTAGCCACTAGTCCAAGACTACCCACTTACAATACTTGCAATTTAGTGGATCAATTTTCTCATCAAGATATTTTCCTCAAAAAATGTTAATTTTGCTTTTTATGTTATTGTAGCTACAGTTGGTTGTTTTGTGTAAGATGGTGCCCTTAATAGGAAGTATTGCTAACAACTCTAAAGACTAGGGCTACAAACGAACCGAACCGAGCCGAGTATGTGAGTGTTCATGTTTGAGTTCGTTTATTATTAGCTTGTTCAAGTTCGGTTCGTGTTTGATTCGAGCTTTATTATTTGCGTTAATGTTTGGTTCATTTAAATTAATGGTGTTCATGTTTAGCTCATGTCCAATTCATGTTCACCAACAGAGCTCGTTAAGGCTTGTTTGTTTAAAGCAAACAAAAGCTTTCCAAGTATATATCATGAAAAATTATAATTAAATTCCACAAACAACTTCATTATAAAATTTACTTCCATGTGATAATGGAGGCAACTTAGCCACTAGTCCAAGACTACCCACTTACAATACTTGCAATTTAGTGGATCAATTTTCTCTTCAAGATACTTTCCTCAGAAAATGTTAATTTTGCTTTTTATGTTATTGTAGCAACAGTTGGTTGTTTAGTGTAAGATGGTGCCCTTAATAGGAAGTATTGCTAACAACTGTAGAAAGTGGGGAATACAAAACAAGGGAAAACCAGAATAAGTAGAATATACTAAAGGGTTTACAAGCTTTTAAACGAAAACTAAGTTGTACACTTGTACTATTAAAACCAGTCTAGAAGAATTGGGCCAACAGTTTCAAAGTTGTCATCATGGTGACAACCGCTTCCTTGAACTTCAAAAATCATAGAAGGACAACAAATCTTTTAAGGTTGTACCTCTTATTGACATTAAAAGCCACAACTCAAACCCCCTTAAAAAATTAGATCTCTTAATAGATATGCTATGAAGTTGAATTCAATCACACCACATCACATCGTAGATATTGAAGATCATTTTAAGAGGAATACATGGATGAGATGAATCATTGATCTAAAGCATGATAATCGAGTTTGGGAGATAAGAAATTTTGATCATTGGATGACGATACAAAATATAGAATAATAAGCATGGTCGGCCAGTCCAAAAATCCTAATTCAGCATGCCAACCCAAGATTGGATGAATTTTGAATATTCAACCTGTATTTAGAATTTCAAAATTGGGGCTTCTCTCTTTTATATAGTTTGTTTAGGATAAAATATGTACTATTTTGAATTAATTCATTTTGTATTTTTCTTATAAATTGGCCTGCTTCCTATAATAGAATTCATTTCAATTTCTTCCAAATTCTTCTCTATCTTCTTCTCTCCCTCTCATACTAGTCTCGCCAACCCCTACAGGGACAAATTAGGAAATCTATTGTTAGCAACCTCTGCCACCTACAACCACCCACCTATAGTCACAAGTAATCATCCCAATAGTCCACTACCAACCACTTGTTGTTCATCCCTATAGAAATATAAAATTGCCTTGGTGTTTACAACAATTCAAATTATAATTTATCATTTGTCTTTGTTGCCAGCAAAGACAAAAATCCAACTTGTTGTTTGTAGAAATGCAAACGAGTTCAGCAATTGGATTGCTTTATGGTGGAGAAGACTTTAAAATAGAGCGAAAACTTGTTATCCTTAATAAGAAAGAGGTGCAAACTAAGAGAGGGAGATATCTATTGCTATATACCAAGAAATCAAACCTGAGGTACCTGTATTTTGAATCACAAATCATTAGGATTCCTTCAAATGAGATTCTCATACATATTTCCTATATGTGCAAGCCTCTTATTATATATTCACACCATATCGTTAACAGGCTAGAACCTGATCAAATTGGTATTATATAGCACTATTTTTAGTTCATAAAATTGACAAAGAGAATATCTCGAAGTATTGAAGAATCATTTCTTTCCTTGTGCTAACAAAAAGTAAGAAATATATTGAAATAGATGCAAATGAAACTCCTAATCTAGCCAAACAAGCAGTCAAATTGCCTCAGAAAATCGATTGATAGAGTGAATGAAGATGCAATTTTCTACAACTTCACCAATTTCTAATGACCCAAGGCTTATAATCCCTTCTCACATGGATACAAAAAATGACCACCAAGGATATGTTGCAGGCAAAGTTGGAGATAAAGAAGATAAGGATGTAGTTGTCGCTGATGGAAACGAGGGGAAAGCAAGGCCATTCGAGGTGGAGGTGGAAGCAAAGGTGATAATCTACTTGAATGATGGGAAAATCGATGCGGGACATTAGACACAAGGAATAGCCAACTAGAAATTTATTCACCTTATATAATATAAGTATGACAACCATGACAAGGTGACCTTTTCATAATTGAAACTTAGTCATCATGCTTTACTATGGTGGAATGTTCACTAAATGGGTTAGTTATCAAGAATTAACATAGCAATAACTTAAGTAATTCACTGTGAATTGGAAGATCAATAGAAGAAGTGGCATAGTTTGAAACAACACTTAGGATAAATTGTGCAGCATTACAGGGTGAAGTTTAAACGTCAGATGTGGAATGCACAAATGTTGATGAAGTATACCTCAAGGTTTTACTCAATTGTAAATTAATTGTCTCTTTCTGATCTTAGGTCTTAATCAAACTGTTGTGGTGGCAATAGCTATACAACAAAAGAAACAAGGCAAGAGAGAGAAGAATCATCCAAGAGTTCTTAAAAAAAAAAGGGAGGGGGTAGATATTGCTCCACAAACTACCCCTTTTCTTAAAATAGTGCCTTGGTAAGTTATATGATCATTATTAGATACCTACACTCTTCCCTTGAAAATGAAAGAAAAATAAATTCTTATTGTAATGGACAAGATCTTGTTAAGTCCAATAGATAAGACAGAACCATTTTTTATCTTTAGTGACAATTTCTAAGCATATAGTTGTCAGATCATCTTCCAATTAGACATATGGGAGTTGTTCACTTCAAGAAAAAGGTCCATCAAGGGGTGATCAGCGACATCATCAACAACAATGGTCCAAAGAACCTCATTTCTGCACCTTGAAGTAAAAATTGGGGTTAAACATCATACCCCGTTGAAGCATTTATCCTTTGGAATGGATTCAAAATGAATATGAGATGATGACCGATCGGCAATGTCAACCCAAATTCACAATAATAAAGCACTACATTGACAAGATGTTCTGAAAGGTAGTTCAACAAGAAATATAATAAGTCATCTTGCCTTCAACAAAGGCATGCATGCTACACTGACGACCTTACTAGTGTCAATTCACCAAAAATAAAAACAACTCCTTGATAAAGGACGACAAAATTCCCACAATAGATATGACACCAACAAGCCAAGAAAGAAAGATCATCAATGCAAGCCAAAAGTCCATGTTGCTTATCCATCCAATTAAAGAAGAACGAAGTTTTTCCTCTCTATTGTAGGAAAGAATGGTGGCATACAAATGTAGAAGCTAAAAAGTTACATCACTCTTCAAGAATGTCCAAGTGTTCCCACCAAAGCTGCCCATCAAGCATGACATATAGCTCATTTCCGATACTTTGCAATTAAATCTCCCAATGTAACAAAATTTGATCATAGAAAAATGAGATAAAAAAGTACGTCATAGATCTGTTCATGAATGAAGTGACCCAACCCAGTGGTTCTTCTTGTGGATAACCCATTATGATGATTCTCAAGAAGGATGCTACATGGATATTATGACTTACGCCCACAAGCAAAAAACTATTGTCTTTTCTCGTGCATCAATGACTTGCTAGATCAACTAAAACTTACTAACATCTTCTCCAAGTTGGATCTCAAATCTGACAATCACCAAATGATAATCAATTAGCAAAACACTTGAAAGATGCGTTCAAGACAAGGCCGGGGTGATATGAATAATTGCTTATGCCATTTGGATTGTGCAACACCCCTGCCCCCTTCATGTAGTTTATAAACAATGTTGGTCGTCTACCTGAAGAATATCCTAGCCTTCAACAAATCATGGTATGAGCATCTTGAACACCTGAGGTATTTAAACTTTTACAATAATATCAACTCAACCTCAAGCAAAGGTAATGCAAGTTTACAAATAAGTCTCCCTTTTGCCTATGATTTAAAGTAGACAATGGGGAGATCAAATTAAGAACAATAAAGTAAAAGAAATCAAGGAGTGACCAAGATCACACAATTAATAATGGAACAAGCATCCCGGGAGCAGCTTGAGCACCTAAGGAATGTATCAAACTATTGAAATAGCATTAACTCCACTTCAATCAGAAGATCTGTGAGTTTCTAAAAAAATCTCTCTTTTATACAAGATTTGAAGTGGATAATGGGAAGATCGAGATTGACTCTAGCAAAAGTGAAGGCAATCAAAGAGTACCAAAGCCATGCACAATTACTAATGTGAGAAGCTTTATGTATGCTTGTCAATACATTCATAAATTCTTTAATAATTTACATTATTGGCTTCTCCATTACATTCCCTCACCCAATTAAATTCCAAATTCAAATATAGCAAAAAATATGTGGGCAAGTTACTCCTATTACAAAGAAAAACAAGCAAGGCTCCAATTCTTCCCTTGCCAAATTTGCAAAGACCATTCAAGTTAAATCCTGATGTCGAGCCAAAGCCTAACGCAAGTGGTCACACGATAAGAGTAATTCTAAGACTGGATGGGAGATCTATTGCATACCACTCATAATGCTTTTAAGGTGCATAGAAGAATTACTTCACTTAAAAGTTGGCAAAGTATCAAACAATGAAGCATTTGAATTCTAAATCTTAGGGAAGGAGGTTGTGATTCATGCTATCCATATACCATTTAAATGTATGGAGACTTGCACAAAGTTAGAATAGAGTAACAACATAAAGTGGTTGCATAGCTTCAATAGCTCAGTCTAGTGATCTAGTGCAATAAGGGTATAACCGTTATTGGTTGACATGCTTTTGCTCAGCAATAACCCTTACATGTTTTAGTATTATCGTGCAGGTTGAACCAGCTTTGTAAAAAAGACTACAAATGCAACATTAAAAGGATTCTTTCTTCAAAAGGTTCTTGGGAGGCCTGGGGAATAAGCCTCTTCGGAGTTCACATTGATAGATAACCTCATTTACAAAAGAGGAGTTTTGTATACCTAACACCGAGTATGGTGGATAAGGGTAGCACAATCATCCAACATGGTTGGACACGTTAGAATAATTGATCCTTAACAAAAATCACAAAGCTACATTTATTGGCCAACTATGCAACATGATGTAAACAAGCTCATGAAAGGGTGCGTACCTTGCAACAACTCCAGGTTTAAAAAATGGAAGCTCGAGCTATACACAATGCTAGCAGTGCAAGTTGCCCATGTCAAAGCATTTTTGACTTCCTTAAAGGATTACCAAGGTAAAAAAGGAGCCACGAATACCTCTTTGCAGTAGCAGATCACTTCTCTAAGATAGTCATCTTGATTCTTATAAGAAATTCATCATTGATGAAGAAATTGACATATTATTCTTCCAGCATATGTAGGCACAATTTGAACTTTCCAAATTCTTTATGTCTAACAAAGACATACATCTCCTTATCAATTTCTAGGAAGCTTCGTAGGTCATGATGGATACAAAACTAAAGAGGAGCATCAGATTCCATCAAACAGATGATAAAATTGAGGTGGAGAGTAAGACATTGGAGCATCTCCTCCGAAGCTACAATATCAAGAATCTCAAGACTTAGGTGATAGATTGCCTTACCTACAATGCACATTCTTGAAATTGTGCATTTTGCATTGATTAAGAAAAGAAAAGATACATAGCAAGTATGGAAATACTATCTGCCTTCCCAAAGCAAAAAACAAAAGTGGGAAGGTCTAAAGCTTTAAAAGAAACCATACATGTATGAAAGACAAAAGGAAAGCTAACTAAAGCAAGGATAAGCCCCTTTGAAGCACAAGGAGGCCCACCCCAATTGCATGCCCTCGGAGATCTAGTAGTGCTTAAAGAACAACTCCAGCGGGGGGAGATACCTATAAAGGGGGTTAACACGCCCGGAGGCGGAAAGGTATCCCATTGCGCCGGCAGCCGGATAAGCACTACCTTCACCCAAGAACATGCCAAAGGGTTAGGCCTCATTGTTCCTCAAAGGGGACAAAGTCCCCGCCAGTGTCATCTTGGAGATTCTTCCTCCTCTTGCGGGGGAGTGTAGAGATCGGTCCCAACTGCAGCAGCTGCTTCTCCATGAAAGCCTTAGAAGCCTTGTGTTGTCTTTTGGTAAGATTAACCTCCAAGGGGGAGGAGTCGGGTTGTCCACGCTCAGCACTGAAAACAATCTTGTGATCCTTTCTTTGGTGGCTATTTGGGCTGATAATCCTTTCAGAGATGTCTTCCATACGCTGAATTTGCTCCATAGCATCTTGAGTTGGTTGGTCGGTTGTAGAGGGCTGCACTGATGCCTTCACTTGCTGAACAAGGGCTTGTTTCTTCTTACCATTTCTCTTGCGAGTAACTAAGTTCCAAGCCCCAAAAGAGTTGCCATCTGGTTCCCTACTGTTAGGAGCATGATCAGAAGCTTGAGGAATAGAATTGGAGGGCTGGCCATGCTCCAAGGTGCTCACGGGTTGAGCAGTAGGTGGACGGGCTGCTTGTGTTTGAGGGGGAGGCGGGCTGCTTCGTGTTGGCTTGGCTGGACAAGTCCCTTTGGCATGGCCAATATAGCCACAATCAAAACAAAAGTTGGTTAATCCTTCATATTCCACCCTTTGGAAGAAACGACCATGGATTCCATTGATCCACACACCCGGCAAAAGCTGCTGCGATAGATCAATTCTAACACAAATCCGGGCGAAGGAAGAGCGACCCCATGTACTAGTATGAGAATCCATCCACAAAGGGTCTCCGAGCATATTGGCAATGCGTGTAATGTTGTTAATGTCCCAATACATGAGAGGCAATTGGGGGAGCCTTATCCAAATTGGGGAATGCAACCCATGCAAAGAGTTGGGGGAGGCCAACGGGGACCATCTATCCATGCCAATAATGTTACCACCCACAATCCATGGCCCTCCCGAGAGCACAGCGTCCCTTGCTTCCAAATTTTCAAACACGCAAATAAAAGAGTTGGGAGCTATCGTAACAATTTCGAACTCACCAAAATGAAACCACCTTTTCTTGAGCTCGGTGAGAAGGTAAGGGAAAGCAATGCGACGCCCCATCACCTTGGCTACTATTGCACGGTCAAGCCTAGCCATATTACTTTGAACTGCTTCAATTTCTGGATCCACGGACTTGCCATCCTTGCCTAAGAAAGATTCCTTACTCATTTTGGAGAGTGGCACTAGCTGCACCTTGTTCCACGCAAAAGGGTTGGCAGCCGTGCTCCTCATGTGGCCGGTTTCCTTGCTAGCAGCTGCGGTTTGGCTTGGCAAGCCAGCCAGGTCCTTGGGGGCATTAGCCCGAGCACCTTGTGTGCAGAAATCTGTCGCAGCAGTTTTAGTAATGTTTGTAACTTGGGGAGGGTCACACCTAGTACTAAAACCAAGATCCACATTCATGCTATGATCCACACTTGAATTTAGCTCATTAGCAAGCACATTATGTTCAAAAGTTGGATTCTCCTGTAGCTCATGGCAATCAGCCCATGGAGAATTCGCACGGACGGCTGGGCATACCGCCGCCTCAAGTGCATCAAGCTGGGTGTGAGCTTGTACAGCCCTGAGATCTTCCATATCAGCTTGATGATCTGAAGCATTACCCGAGGCCTCCATATCACTGGCTGCTTCCTCCACACGGTCGGAGCACTCCCCATCAGCCGATCCCATGGCCATTGCCGCCCCATCCCGAGAGCTGCTGCACCCGCCATCCTCCATGTCACTGCCAATTGAGCCCCCCCGATCGGGCTCCTCCCGGTGCTCCTCCTCCATGCCATAGTTGCTATCCCTGGGTGAGGTACCACCCGAGCAGCAAACCCCAGCCGAATGGCACTTACCAGCCGCGCCCTCCAGCAACAAATCGGGACCGGCTAGCTGCGTTTTGTTCCAAAATGTCGGCGCTGGAGAGGGTATTCCAATGGAGCTCAAGATCAGCTCCCTAGCAGCCAAAGACTTTGAAAGAGGGGAGGTAACTCCCAGCTCGAACTTGCTTTTTTGTGGTGTAAACCTAGTGGCCGGCGCCACATCCATTGCAACACCACCTGGACGCTTAGCCCCGGCCATCTTGACCATGCCTTGGTCATTCTCCTTGCCCGGCCGAGCCAGGCTAACCTCCTTCTTGCCCTTATCATCCCGAGCACCAAGGGGAGGAGCCCCCTTGCTAGGTTCGGCCAAAGGCCGGCCCGAACCATGAATTCTGGACGGTAAACCGCCCCTAGCACCTCCTGCCGCCGGCTCCTCGCCGCCGGCCTCCTCGTCGGCGAGCACTTGCCACCTATTTCCAACCTTACCTTCCTTCTTGCCGCCATTCCTACCACCAAACCCCCCATTGGGAGGAGGTGACCTAAGGCCACCCCCTCTTCCCATCCCAAAGCTTCTCTCTCTAAAACACTCTAGTGAGAGAAAGAAAATGGAACAAATGAAGAGCCTCTACCTACAATGCCTACAATGCACATTCAACCAAGCTAAACACTCCTTGAGGATAAAAGCTCCCTTTTGTGGTCTATTTGGATAGCTTCCAGAAAGCTTATTCAAACTCCACTTCATCACTCCCACAATTGATGATGGGACTGAATTCAAGGAAGAGCATAAAGATTCCTTGAAGACATTTGCAAAATTCACTGGTTGGTGAAGAAGTAGCTACAAAGAACTATAACAAAAGTATAATGAAAGGCGCATCTGGCATCATGTCAAAGCCAACTTTCAGGCGGGTGATCTTATCTGACCACATTTGAACAAGGATCAACTCAAGGGAGAAGAAAAAAAGCTAAAGCCAATCCAATATGGGATACAATGCCTGATGATTGGAATTACCACAATATATGGAGATGTGCTCAACGATTAATGTGAAGAAATGGATATGCTTGATAGGGTCCTAGAGAATTATTTCATGCAATGGATAATCAATTGATAGAGCATGCAATACCATTGGAATTAGACATCCTCTTAGAGAAGAAGACAATCACTCCAAGTCATGGTCAAGCACAGACTTATCATATTAGTATAAAGGCCAATTGCATAGTGAAACAAAGTGGTAGGCATGCAGCCTTCCATCATATGGACTTATAATTCCATGCCAGTGAAATCCTCCTAAAGGGAGCCCTCTGATTTACAGTCCAAATCAAATGGATGATTAATCAGATCATCCATGATCACAAATTGAGCATAAAATCATGATTATATCAAAGGAATATTGATTAATGAAATTTAACAATGCAATCTTTTTATAGAGACAAGTAATTTTATTGATTCTCAAATCATATTGCTATGATTGAAGATCAAGCGAACAAGAATCATAGGTAAAAATGGAATATCAGTCAGACTTTTGGTAATCAAAATGGGAGAAAACAAGACTGAAACATTGGATGTGATTTAGAAGAAAGCAAAGTCGGCTAGTCCAGGAATCCTTACCTGGTCAGCAAGCCCTAGGTCAATACAAATTGTGAATCTTAAACCTGTTTTGAATATATTTATATTTTTTTTAATTTCAAAATAGGATTTCCCTCTTTTGTAGAGTAAATTAAGGATAAGATACGGACAATTTTGAATTAACTCATATCTTTTTATAAAAAGACATATTCCTATGATGGAATTCATTCCAATCTCTCTCCCAAATTCTTCTCTACCTTCTCCTACTCTCTCTCATATGTTGTAAGCCCCTATTGTGACAAAAAAAGAAAATGATTCCTCCAATTCAAAACCCACTATCAGCCACCTGCTATTGATCTCTGCTTAAATAGAAAACAATAGATCATCCTGTTGTTTATAGCAATTTAGAGAATAATTTGGCCTCTGCCTTTCTTGTACAACAAAGAAAAAAATTTAGGTTGAAGTTCCCACAAAGTTGACTTCCTGTCCAATGGAGAACTCAAAAATAGAGAACATGTTATCTACTGAAAAAGAGTAAAAACTAGGAGAGAGACATCTACAAGGAGAAGCCAAACCGAAAAAATGCCTTTATTTTGGTTCATATATCATCAGAATTGCTCCAAAAGAAATTTCTATACATATTTCCATGTGCCAGCCTCCTATTGTAAGCTCACATCATATCATTATGAGATTACTCCGATCAATACATCAATCTCTCCCCAAACCCTACATTAATGGAAGCTTCATTCACTAGGCACACCATTTTTTATAGGGTAAATATTGCAGTTATATTTAGACCTTTCGGATTTCACTTTAATTTGAATCTTGCTATAATTTTAAAAACTTGAACTTGATTGCAGCCTCCAAAGATGAATTAGGAGATGCCAAAAACAACTTATGGAAGAAGGTGACAGCTTGGTGCGTTAGAGTTTCTACATTTGACATGTTCATTAGATTTTGATGCATTCAAATGATCATGATTTTTATTTTTATGTTATTGTAATTTTGAGTTTTTTTTTTTGTTATTTACCCAATGATGGAGAGCAACCAATGATCATGTATGGTTTAGATGCTCTTTGGACATGCTTTCCTTGGTGTGCTAGCTTCTTTGAGTGTTTGTATTTGGGCTAACTTGGGTTTGTAAGGGGGCGACTGAGCTGGTGCTTGGCCATTTGGCTGTTCGGTTCCTTCTCCTTGGCTTTCCCGGTTTCCCTTGCTGTGGTAGTTCGGTTCCTTCTCCCTGGCTTTCCCGGTTCCCTTTGTTGTGGTTGTCCGGTTCCTGCTCCCTGGCCTTCCCAGTTCCCTTTGTTGTGGCTGTTCGGTGGGAGTTCAACCGCGCCATTATGCTGCCTTTTTCTCCCATTTTTGATTGGATGTGGGGGGCAGCTGTTGTTGGTTGTTGGCCTCCTTTTTATTTCCTATTTATAGGGGAGTTTTGGGCTGTTGTAAGGAGCTTTTGGAAGTGAAAGCAAAGTAAAAACTTGAGGGTTTCTTCTCTAGCTTGAGAGCTACTTCTTCACTTCTTGTTTCTTCTTCCAAGTCTTCTAACCCATTTCTTCTCTCCACAAGTTTTCACCCCATTGTATCCTTCTACTAAAATTGAGAGTGGTGTTGGTTGGTAAGTTTTGTTGGTATATGCCAGAGGAATTGTGGCAGACGTTGGATTGGATTAAAGTTGCTGTGGTGGACCACTAGTTTGCATGTACTTGAGCATTCTATTTACCTATTTTATCGTTACATGAGAGGTGACCACTAGCTGGTTGTTCTGAGGGTAGTTTGTTTTAGTTTTCTTTCTTCTTATAAAACAATTTCAGTTGCTTAATGTCATTTTGTGATTTGCTTATTAAAGTTTTTGGATCTAATTGTGTTCTACTTTCTTTTGTGTTCTCCATTGGGTTTTTAACTTGCTAGTTCCCATCAGATTTGAGTTAAGAACAACATCACAAGAAAGTATTCTCTTAACACATAAAATGTCCACAACATGGGAACAAGTAGTATGCACAAACTTAGCTGTTTCTCAAACAAAAGAAAAAGACGGTTGAAGATTTGCCCTAATGCTAACTAATGGTCACTTATCTGCACTATCCTGTGATACAAATACCTACAAAACACATGATGCTTTCTGAAAGAAATATTCCAATTACATAATTTATCATTTAAAAAAAAAAAACGCATGTTTTATGTAGGAATACCCGCAGAGCATCTGTCAGCTGACGGCCTTGAAGACCATCCTTGTGAATAGTCCACTTATTCTCAACATTTTTTTTCTTTGAAAAGGGCGGCACACCTGAACAAAATCTACCAATAAAGTAGGCCTTTTCTGTATTAGTGCTTGCGCGAACATTGTACTCCTGCAAAAATATTATAAATGCCAATGTTAGTTAAAATAAAGATCAAATTGCGATGAAAATAAAGACCAACGTTTTCTAAGTAAAAAAAAAAATCCAAAATGACACCGAATTTGTAATTCCAAACAAAATCAACAAGGGAATGGCAATGACAAAAAAGAAAAGTTCGAATTTAAAGACAAAAGGTAATCAAGAAGCCAAGGAAAAGAAAAAGCGCTGACCCGTATAAGTCTACTGATTGGAACGCCGCAGATGTTGCACCGGGTGCGGTTCTCCGCCATGGTCTTACCGCATGAAGGGCATAGGGTTTTGTGCCTGCAGTTGCTCCCGTAGAGGTCCGACGGCGACCCACACCCCTCGCAGGCCGGTTTAAGAACCAGATCGAACGACATATCAGACAACGGCAGATATCTTGGAACCCTAGGAACCAGGCTCCGAACAGCGGCAAAGCGAAATAAAAAAAAAACGAGCTGCGGAGGTGTTGAGTTGTTCGCGTCCTGGCTTGCGGTAGATGTCTATAACGCCGGCCGCATCGGTCGTGTGCCCGGATTAGTCGCGCGTGCTAGCGGCAAAAGCCGACCACCTCTCCGGTCTCCTCCTCTCCCTCCCCAACATAAATATTAAATATTAAAAATTATAATGTTTAATTGTAAATTTGACTAATTTTATAGTATTAATAATTCTCAATTATTTCAAAATTTAATTTTTTAGGGACTATTTGAGATGGCCACGAATTTCTAAATATACAATCTAAAATTGTTAGGTAAAAATATGTTTTTTAAGATGTTATAAAGAACAACTTCTATTATAAATAATTTTACAAGAGATGAGGAGAATTAACATTCTCCATTTAATTAAAATATCATGTTATGCCTTTAAATTTAACATAAAAAATCATATTTTTATGCATTATTAAAATTAGTGGTATAATTTTTAAGATTTTTTTTGGGACATGTAGGCCAATTAAAACAAATTAACACACACACCGCATACACAAAATTCGAACTCAAGACCTATTTGTTGGTAGCCTAAGTTCCTAATCAACAGATCAAGATGAGCTATGTGTTTTTAATTTTGTTCAATCATTCATGAGAGGATAGTTATAATTTCACAAAAAATGATCGGTGAGAGGATAGTTATAATTTCAAATCATTGGGAGCTTCAAATGGCTTTGAATTAAATGCATGCTTATTAATGGTACATTATGGTTTCGTTTGAGACAATTTTTTTTCTTCTTAAAACGGAATTTTAGTGCAAAAATTTTAGTTTTTATTTAGAGTGATGGTGAAATAGATGGGATATTATTAGTAGAAATGAAGTTGGATGATTGAAGTGGAGGAATGCTTCGAGGTTGTTGTGTGATAGAAAAGCACCACTCAAATTTAAGGAAAATTTTTATAAGATGGTGGTGAGGCCTTTAATGCTTTATGACACAGAATGTTGGTCATTAAAAGAGAAGCATAATATTAAGTTAAGTGTTGCTGAAATGAGGATGCTCAGGTGGATGAGTGGATTTACTCTTAGAGACATGATATGAAATAAGAATATTCATGAAAAGGGTGGAGTAACTCCAGTGACAGATAAGATTAGAGAGAGAGTCCCCTTAGATGGTTTGGTTATGTAAAACGGTTGCCTTTCGATGACCTTGTTAGGAGAGTATATGTATTAGATTTTGCCTATGTTACGAAAGATGAAGGTAGACCTAAAAAGACTTGATTAGAAAATATTAGAAATGATTTTCCTTTGTTATATTTAAATGAGAATTTGACTCTTAACATGACACAATGAAGAAAAATAATTCATGTAGCTAACCCCACATTATGAGAAAAAGGTTTGATGCTGTTATTATTATATATTAATTACATTCTAATTATACTTAAGGCTAACAATAATATCACATGCTTGATTTGGAAGGCAATGTATAGACCTCGATAATATGGGACAAGATGAAGGAATTGATCTCAACTATTGGAATAAAAATCAAAAGTCAAAATCAATTGAAGAGAATAGATGTGTATACAAACAACATCAACAACAACAATAATAATAGTAGCAAATAATATTTATTACATTAATAAAGTTTATATCAATTATATAATAAAGAAATGATAACGCTAATGAAAGGAAAATGAAAGAAACAAACAAATGAACATGTAAGAATTGTCCAATATCCAAAATAAGTCTATTACAGCCCGTATCAACACCACGAGCTGGGCTACAATCAACTTCAAGAACGCTCGTCATAAACGCTTTTTTACACCCAACCTCATTAATCAAAGAACAATCACTATCACTCCTAACCACGCCATTCCCCTTTACTAAAATGACTAAACGGTAAATACCGAGATTGAACAAATCCACCTTAAAATCCTTAATTGATAAAGAATCACAAGCGAAACCTTTGATCGGGAGATTGCAAAACAATCTCCCAATATTTTGAAATGGAGCTTTCTTAGATCCAAAATTAGAAGGGATTGAAAAGCAACTAGCCCAAGAAGAGGCCAATCTGCAATCCCCCCTACCATCGCAGAGTTCTCGTGCAAAAAAAAAAAAAAATAATAAAAAAAAAAAGAAAATAAAAAAATACTAATGAGGTAGCACGTGTCTAAAAAATAAACAAATCAATAAAGAAAATTAATGCAAAGGTTAATAAAAGTGTAAAAAATAAATAAAATTCATAGATTAAAGATAACTGATCCTTAACATTTTATTTTACTTTCACAAACTCAAAAACATAAAATCAAAATTAAATAGTAATTCAATAATTGTTTCATTTCATAAATCAATAAGAAATTAAAAAGAATTATTTAGTTTTCAGTTATGAATGATCCATAACATATACAAAGTGGTTAACTTCACATTTCATATTAAACAAATGAAAAAAAAAAAGAAAAAAAAGATAAGTAGAAAGTAGTTATCAGCCATAAAAAGAGAAAACAGAAATAGAGATATGAGGAATATGAGCAATCTTGTGCCGATCGGAGCTTCCATCCTTTCCATAGCGCTCCTTTATCTCTGGATGGCAGTTCCCAATTATAAGACGCTTCAAAGAGGGAGGAAGGTTCGGCAATTCCTGAAGCATAGGAACGTGATCAATAGATAGTTTCTGAAGTGAAGATAAGCTTTCCATGGCGGAAGGGAGAGACTGTAAGGATTTCAGCCTTTTAAATTCCAGCTCACAAAGAGATGCCCTAACTCTCAGAAAACACTCATCCGCCTCATTTGGAAATGAAACCAGCACATCATTATCCGCGATTCTCAGAGTTTTTAAGGAGGCGATGCTTCTCAATGGCTCCATCAGCAACACCGATGGATCGCTTATACTGAGATTGCTGAGTATGAGATCGAAATTATTAGTGGTTTGCATTTCTCCGAGAGAGATCAGATTGGGGCACTTTGTGATTGTCAAGGATCTCAGTGCTGCAAGTCTCGCTATTTCATCAGCCAGAGGAAGAGATGTAATGTTTGGACAACGAGAGACCTCTAATGTTTCAAGGGGAATTGGATTTGAACTGCTACAAAAATTCAAAGTCATCCACCCAATGTTTTCTATGTACAATCTCTTGAGCTTAGAAGGTAAACAGGGCGACTCTTTCAACATCGGACAGTTAGATAGCACCAGTTCAATTAAGCAATGAAACAAAGATCCATCTTCAACAGCTACTCCTGCCTCAAACCAATCCGCTAATGCTTCTGAATTGTAAATGCGTAAAACCTCTAGCATTGGAAAGGCATGGTATTTATCATTCCCGTTAGATTTACTTTCGAGCCATTTTACTTTCGACATGTTATAAAGTGTCAGAGACTTGAGAAAGGGAAGTTGCCCAAAAGGTGGAAGAGCTTCCCAATTCCTGCAATGTGACAATTCGATTTTCTCTAGATTGAAGATCGGATTGACGTTGTTCATCCATATAGCAGACCTTGCACCCATGTATCTCTCTATGCTCAGATTCCTTAGGCATTTTGGTGGCTGAAGGTTGTCGAGCACATTCTCATCTAAATAGATGTTACTCCAATTCATGTTATTCCAACGTAAGGTTAAATCTGTGAGCCTTCTCTTGGCATATAATTTGGCACTAAAAGCCTCCTCAGCCTCCTTGACATTTTCAAGGAAATTGATTCCTAATTTGCAAAGATCATTCATATTCTCCAGCTCCCCAATTCTATAACCACTCGCATCTCTAAGATTAAACATATTTAGTTCTTGAAGAGGCTTTAGCTTCCCAATCCCACATATCGATGGAATGGAATTCTCGGGCAATTCCACGTAACACAAGTTAGAAAGGTTATTGATGTCACTTGGTAAAAAATCATCATCAACTTTACGATGTCTTAACTTACATGAAAGTGATGAAATGATTATGCATTGCAAGTGATAGAGATTACTTAGAGATCTTGGCAGCCTAGTCACATCATAACCATAAATATTTAAGTATCGAAGATGTATCAAGTTTCCAATCTCCTCTGGTATTATTTCCAAGTCCTTTGGAGCCCATAAGTATAATAAGCGCAGGCTTCGCGATGCTTTGAATATTTCAACAAGTCCACTGCAAATATCCTGTTTAGAACCTTCATAGAACAAGAAAAGAGAATGCAAATGTTTAAACTTCTCAATCTTTCTTAAGATGTATGGATTTCTAGTTTGAACAGACAAGTATCGAATAGTTTCAGAAATCTTGAGAGATGACTCTTCATCATCTACAAGTTTACCGCATTCCTGTGCAAAAAATTTAGATGCCGACTCATGTATTAAATCATGCATCTTGTAGTCATCACCGACCTCGTCAAATAAAGCTTTTTTGACTAAAACATCAAAATACCTTCCTCCGATATCCTCCATAGTCATTCCTTGAGACGGCTGAATGAAACCCAATGCAACCCACATTCGGACTAAATCATCTTTATCAAACTGATGATCTTGTGGAAACATACAACAAAATGCAAAACAATTCCGTAGATGATTTGGCAGAACTATATAGCTCAGTCTTAAGATGGAATTGATAGAATTCTGATCCAATAAATTGCTTTCTAGAACTGTCCTCCAATGCCTTTCATCCAAGTTCTCCTTCAGAACACCACCAATGACTTTAGCTGCCAATGGAGATCCTAAAAGCTTTTTAACAATCTCTCCAGCAATGGCTCTTAATTTTTTATGTTCATCAGAGGGGTTCTCTACACCAGCAAATGCGTGAGAGTTGACGAGCTGCAAACACTCATCTTCCTCTAGGCCCTCTAATCTAACTATTTCCTTCTTCTTGTTGATTACATTTGCAAACATCAGTGCAACTGAGTCTGTTCGAGTTGTTACCAGAATCTTACTACCAAAACCCCCAGAAGCTAGAGGGGCGAGCACATTCTCCCATTTACTTTGGTCCCTCTTTTCCTCATCCCAAATGTCATCTAGCACAAGTAAGAACTTTTTGGACATCACCTCATTCTTGAGACGCTCATGAAGTGCCTCAAGTTTCTCCAAACGAGGCCTCTCCTTCTTAAGAAGTTCCAACATATCTGCAATGACTTCTTTAGCATCAAAATTGTTGGAAACACAAACCCACATTTTAAGATCAAATTCCTTCGTCATTTCATCTTCATAGATATGTTGCAAGAGAGTTGTCTTCCCCATACCACCATGGCCAACTATAGATAGAAGAGAAATGTTTCTGTACAAATCAGTTCCCCGAGGCTCATTTGATGGATTCCTGATCAGCCACTCCATAACAAGCTCCTTCTCCTTGCCTCGACCGATGAGATCATTTTTAGGCGAGGATCCCGTTTCACGCGCTCTGTACAGCTCAAGCTGCTGCTCTTGATGCTCCTGCTTTGTGTCTTTTACAAGATAAAGGAAAGAAGCAACATTAGTTGAAACTCCATAAAGTTTCTGCACAGCCTCCTCCAGTCGCTTCAAGTTGGGATCAATTTTGAGAGCACGTTTGCTAATTTTGACAAGTCTTTTCTTCATGGATTTCATGATGGAACGCACCCTTCTCACCTTCTTGTTTTCGGTCAGCTGTTTTTCATGTTCCATGTACTCCAGCTCATCCAACACGTCATCTGCATCATCAATGGCATCTCGTAGTTGCCATAGCCATCTGTTAAGATCCCGATATTCTTCTGTGATCTGCTCTTGGCTGGAAGCAAAGTGGACGACAGCTTGGATCTGGGGGAGATTCTCTCGCAGCCTTTTCAGCTCCTCCTTCGTGCGTTTCTGCCATCTGACCTGATTTTTCAGGTAACGCAAGCCAGCGCTAATGATCTTCTCCATAATTGGATCAAGAAACATATCCGCCATGGCAACGATGATCGATGTAGAGCAGAACAACTGAAGAGTAAGAAAAAAAGGAGATTGGAAGAGATGAAGATTAGATAGTCTACTGGCTCACGATCCATACATGTACTGGTTAAGATAAGGGAAATCCTTACATCCTTAATTCATCTCAACCGTTCCTTTGAAATCCAACGGCCTAGGGAAATCCTTATAGTGAGACTTTTCTTCCTTTGCTGGCAAGCTTCCCTATATTCTAATCAATTCATGACATTAATCCAAAGGACGTCACATGCTAGAAAGAAATAGTTGTCTGCCACTTGATAATGTAGAATACAAAGCTCCAAAAGTTTGACCTGTAGATCATCAATTCATTTGACTTTAATGACACTGCTTAAGACTTTTCAATTTTATTTAAGATCATAAATCTTAATTAGCCCCAATTAAATCTTATTATAATTGAAAATAAAAAATTAGAAATAATATGATCATTTTATAATTTCATTATTTTAAAATTTTAAAAAATTTTAAAAACTAGAAATTTAACCTATAATTATCCATTTTTATTAAAATTCATAAATTTTATTTTGTTTGGTAATTATATTATATATTTATCTTATTTAAATAAAATATGAAATTAGATGAGTTTTATTAAATCTAGCTTTTGACATGAACTTTGAAAAGAAAACTTAAGAATATGTTTTAATATGATTTAAAATATGGTAATCTTTAAATTTGATCCAAATTTGATAAGAAAATAAATAAATGAACTTGATCAGGATAACATTCGGATTAATTTTTATTATTTATAGAACGCATCAGCTAATAATAAAATAAATTCAATGGGAGCCTAATTTTAGCAAGCTCATTATTTTTAGATAGAACAACAAATCACTAGAAGAAAAACAATTTTTTTAGCGGAAATATAAACCAGAGAACTAAGACTTCCTTTGGGACGACTTTCTTACTACTTCTTAAAACAACTTTTTAATATAAATATTTTATTTTTTATACTAAAAAACTGCTTTAAGAAGCAGTAAGAAAGCCGTCCCAAAAGAAACCTAAGGCAACTTGCACACTAATTTCAATTTCACAATCTTCTGTAGCAGAAATAATCCCACATTTAACTGAAGTATCTAAGAAAAAAAAAACTAACCAAACTACCATCTAGCATAAGTATATTAAAAAGAATGCAGCTGTAATTTCCAAAAGACATGCCCTCCACTAGTTTAAACTCCATTACTATGAGTTACAATCAAGGATGTTATTTTTTTTTTGAAAATTTATAGGGGAAAAAAGTTTATGATACAAAGCAGGAATTGCCAATACACCCAGAGCTGCAAACCATCTGGTTTACAAGTATCTTTCCAAGAGATGATATGCAATTTTTCTCTCGAAGATTGCTACCTGCGCACTAAGCAAGCTCTTGTTGTGACTTCCGATTCGGCACCTTCAAAGGAGGCAAAGCAACAAGCGAGCTCCCATCGTGTTAAGCCCGTAGAATACTCGAAGACGAAGAAGTCACGAAGAAATGAGAAATGACGACCACGAAAAGCGACGAAGCACGAGATGAAAAACAAACCCTATGACCTCCTAAATTATAAATTAATCCAAACTAGTATTATTAATTTAATTTAGATATTATAATTAATTAGATTAATAAAATAATTAGTAGTATGATTAGTAGTATAATTTAGTAATTTAATTTAGCTTAATTTAAAACTTAGTAGTATAATTGCCATTAAATGAGTTTAATTAATAGTTATAATTCATTGATTATTATAGTTATTAATAGTATAATTCTCATTAAATAAGTTTAATACTTAAAAAAGTAATTAAATCATTAATATGAGTATTACTTAAAATAACTTGTAACTTCAAAAAATGATTAACTAATTCATTATAATTTAAGAATATAACTAGATAATTAGTACTATAATAAGCAATTTTATAACTAACACTAAAATTATTAATTTGATGGTTAGTAATAATTAAACTAGCATCTAATTATTATATTTATCATTTTAACTTATTAAAGCTAACTAAAATTAAAGTTAATAGGTAACTAATAGTTAAAACGAAAATTAAATTCAAAGCACATTAAATTTAATTTTTAAATGAACCAACCGCCTTAAATTCTGAATTATGTTGACAAACAGTTTCTCATGATTTGTTAGGATTTAACATATGTCATATCAAACAGTTTTTAGGATTTAAATATTTAACATCCTCAAAATTTACTAAATCCGAATTTACAAGATTTACTAAATCCATAGAAAGTTAAATCCTACTTGTTGCCAAACAGCCCCTACGGATATTGTTTAGGGAGATTGCATTTTGAGTCCAACAAGTCATCAACGTTATTAAATGGGTCAGTTAAAAGTCACCTTTAGATATGCCTTTAGAAGAATGTGATTATGGCAACCTATCAAATAATATACATCTTTCTAAAAGATATGATCCACATGTTTTGTAACATGGCATTCATTGATGTTAACAATCAATTTACATATTTTCTAGATTTAGGGGTTGTTTGGCATCAAGATTTATGCATAAATTCTGCCAAACAAGATTTAAGCAGTAGTTAGATCTCACTGCGGAATAAATCTTCAATTTTTTCTTTTTTGGGTAAATCTTGGATTTTCTAAATCCAGAGTTTAGCGGATTTATGGGATTTGGTTGAAAAAGCGCACGAAAGCTGTGTATTGGATATGTATTAATTTTACTAGAATACACAATGTGATAATATGTACTAGCCAGTACATAGTGTGTACAAAAAATACGCAGTCAATATATAGGTAATGCACAATTAATATACAACTAATACACAGCTAGTACAAAATCAATACACAATCAGTATTGACATGTGTCGTCACTTGATTGGACTCTAGACATAGCTTTACATCCACCAGTAAAGAAGAATGGATATTTAATTTAATTAATATCAATTAAAAATTAAGAAAATAGATAATTTATAATTTTGACAAAAAAATTAAATAATTAACTAGATAATTACTATTCTAGATAATTATTAGATAACTATTCAAAATAATAATAGTAGTTATAAAATTAGTTAAGTTATTAATATTTATAATAGCAATTAGATAATTAAGCTAGTTAATATTCCTAAGTTATATGATAAGTTATGTTAGATAATTAATATTATAAATAATAATTATATTATTGGTTAAATTATTTAATAGTTAAACAATTTTTTAATTATATTATTTATAGTTTTAATTTATAAAATTTAATTTAAATTAAATTGAATAAGTAACTTGTATTATAAATATAAATTAAATTTGAGTTTTTAATAAACTAGCTGCCTAAAATCCTAGATTACATCATCAAACAGTTTTCAAGATTTAATTTTAGTTGGTTTTATTAAATCCTGCTTGTTGCAAAGCTCAACAGACCTTTATTTATTTATTTATTTTAACCAACATTTGTTTTGAATTATATGATTATGTTTTGCTAATCAATTAATTCCCAAACTAACACCACAAGTGTGAATGAGTCAAGTCGAGCTCGGCTCACCTAAGATACGATTGGCTCGAGCTCGAATCAAGAACTTGAGCTTGAACTCAAACTTGTTTATGATAAAGTTGGTTTGAGCTCAATTTTGCTGCTCGAATTAGTCTCGTCTTTAAGCTCATTTAGAAACAAGATTCTAGAAAATTTTAATTGCAGTCTATAAATTATCTTTCGCAATTAAATTATAATAAAGTGGTTTCAAATTAATGGGCATAAAAAATAAATTGTAATGCCACCTTAGCTCAAAACTCTTGCTCGAAAATTGCTCATTTGTCTTTCAGTCGATTCAAGCTCGGCTCATTAGCTCAAGCTCAATTATGATGCTCAAATTAACTAAGCTCATTTAGAAGTAAGATTTTAGTAAATTTTAACTACAGTCTATAAATAATCATTTCCAATTAAATGTCAATGATAAAAGTTACAAGTCTTTAGAGGATTAAAAACTCTCTCAAAATATAATTTTTGAAATAAAACTTGTGAGCTAATGATCCAACTAATATAAGAAGAAGAAAGAAAATAAAGAACAAGACTACGACCAAAATAGGAACCAACAACATGTCACAACACCAAAGGTAGCCACGGTAACAACAGGTTACATGTAAAATCATAGAGAAAAAGGGCAAACAAACAAGGATAGTTGAAAGCCCTCAAACAAGAGCCCACACCAATTACCCAGACAACACCTCAGACCTGCAACTAGGTCTCACACATAGCCAAATAAACCCAAAAACAGAAAAGGAAACCACAAAGAAGAAAGCCAAACCACCCAAACGTCCCATCCGCAACCACACACACCCAGCAACACCCGAAAGAATAGCACATGTCAAATCACCAACAACCCACAACCCACAGAAAAAAAAATGAAAATGGATCTAAAACCAGACACCCAACAAGCACAACACAGGCCACATTTATTTTCAGGATTTGCGCCTACATCGTTTTCCAACACGAGAGAAAGTATTATCAGTAATAAGACTCACATCCAGCCCATAAAACTCTTGAAAAATTCAGTCTACTCATGTCCCATGTCATCCATATCCCCGTAAGGGGATCTAAGTGAATCATCCAATTAGTCAAATTGCACCAAACAAGTGCCCCTCGATCTAGAAAATAAATTGATAATTCAAAAAATTAGGAAAAATCAGATCAATAAGCACATCAACAAAAGATTCACATCCTTTAGGTCCCACAAGCGACGAGTCAACATTATCCATAAGAGATACAATAGACATTCAAATCGCTGACAATTCATGCTCTACCATCAAATTAGCTTGACAAAAGACCATACCCTCCTCACTCTCACCAGTCATATCAACATGAACCAAAGCATTAACACAAGCCCCCACATTATCAGAAATAGCTAGGGCCACACCCATAAAAGGTTCCAGATTGCCCACATTATTTCCCACAATGAGAAGAGAGCCATCATCACTAGAGATAGGAATCAAATTCCCACACACCACTTGGTACAGAGTCGACACAACCACATTCCCCACATCACTAAGAATGCTAGATTTAAGCAGAGGCAAAACCACACCCACATCATGAGACAAACCATTCAAAATACGAGACACTACCTCCTTTGCAACAGAAGAAGGACCAACAAACAATTCAAAACAAAACCACATTCCCAACATTACTAAGAAGGCTACACATTTCACAATAGGAAGAAAGTTGCAAGTCCTTAGAGGATAAAAAACTCTGTCAAAATACAATTTCTGAAATAAAACTTGTGATCTAAGGATCCAACTAATATAAGAAGAATAAATAAAATAAAGAACAAGATTGTGATCAAAATAGGAACCAACAACATGTCACAACGCCAAAGGTAGCCACGATAATAACAGGTTATCTGCAAAATCACAGAGAAAAAAGGCAAACAAATAAGGCTTTTACACAATGTATTACAGAAACTTTAAAGCTTTCTCAGCTTGTTTATATGCCTTAGCTTCCCTGTACCGCTTCTCGGTACACAGAAGGAGCACTCGCTACCAATGCTCGGTTCTGCTCGGTACCAGCTAGTAAAAAACATAATCATAATTGAATAAGGAATCGACATGAAAAGGAACATTGAATATCATTTAGGGAAAAGTTATGTTTAGTACCGAGCGGTACCGACCAATACTGTGCATTGGTGCCGAGCGATACTGACCAGTACCGAGCATTGGCACCGAGAGTTCATCAGTATATGCATATCATTAAGGGAAAAATTATGTTCGCTAATAGTATTGGTATTGATATGTACCAACTAATACTGATCGGTATCGAGCGGTACCGAGCATTGGTACTGAGAGCTCATCGGTATAAATATTGAATTGATATTAAGGGAAAAATTATATTGATTTAAATGTAAGAAATCTGATAAAGTAATACATAGTTGTTTAGTATTGCTTATTGAGAGGTACCGACCAGTACCAAGCGGTACCAACTAGTACCAATGATTGGTATCGAGCGGTGGTATTTTTTCCAATAGTCATCTGATACACAACGATACATAGCAGATATCTATTGAAGCACACAAAAAAATTTCAATATCACAACCAATATTACTGATACACAACAGTACATAATATACTTTATTTAAGAATGTGGTCTTATATTATCAGTGGTATTTTTTCCAATAGTCATATGCAATGGAAAAAATATCAATAAAACAAAGCTTCTTTATTTTTCCACTAAGTGCATAGAAAAAAACTATACAACAACAACAACAACAACAATCCATTATCCCACTACGTGGGGTCGGCTACATGAATCCTTTTTCTCCATTGTGTCCTATTAAAAGTCAAATTTTCGTTTAAATCTAATAAAGAAAGGTCATTCGTAATATTTTCTAGCCAAGTCTTTTTAGGTCTACCCATACCTTTCCTAACATAAGTCAAATCTAATACCTCTACTCTCCTAACCGGGTCATCAGAAGGCCGCCGTTTTATGTGACCAAACCATCTAAGGCGACTCTCTCTAATCTTATATTCTACTGGAGCTACTCCAACCTTTTCACGTATATGCTCATTTCGTATCTTATCTCTAAGGGTAAAGCCACTCATCCACCTGAGCATCCTCATCTCGGCCACACTTAACTTAGTATTATGCTTCTCTTTTAATGGCCAACATTTGGCACCATAAAGCATTGCAGGCCTCACTACCATCTTATAGAATTTTCCCTTAAGTTTGATGGGTACATTTCTATCACATAACAAGCCCGATGCATTCCTCCACTTCAACCATCCAACTTGAATTCTGCTGATAATATCCCCGTCTATTTCACCATCACTCTGAACAATAGATCCAAGATATCTAAAACGTGTACTCTTATTAATGACTTGATTGCCCAAAGTCACAATCCCCTCACTAGGTCTATTACTACTAAAATTACACTCCATATATTCCGTTTTAGATCTACTCAAGCGAAAACCTTTAGACTCTAAGGTTGACCTCCATAATTCAAGTTTACCTTCAACTCCCTCTCTAGTCTTATCAACAAGAAGAATATCATCAGCAAAAAGCATACACCAAGGTACATCCTCTTGCAAATGTCTAGTGAGGACATCCATGACTAAAGCAAAAAGATATGGGCTTAAGGCTGATCCTTGATGTAATCCAACTGAAATAGGGAAATACTTGGTCCGTCCACCTTGTGTTTAAACACAAGTAATAGCTCCTGCATACATATCTTTAATGATTTGAATATAAGCATTATTGACTCCTTTCTTTTCAAGAACTCTCCATAGCACTTCTCTTAGAACTTTATCATATGCTTTTTCTAAATCAATAAATATCATGTGTAGATCCTCCTTATTTTCTCTATATTTCTCCATCAAACCTCTTAATAAATGTATGGCTTCCATAGTCGACCTACCCGGCATGAATCCAAATTGATTTTGAGAAATATTAGTATCACGCCGCAACCTGTGCTCCATAACTCGCTCCCATAGTTTTAAAGTATGACACATTAACTTAATACCTCTATAATTCGCACAATCTTGTGCATCACCTTTATTCTTAAAAATAGGAATTAACACAGTCATTCTCCACTCATCTGGCATCTTTTTAGTCTTCAAAATAGTTTCAAAAAGTATAGTAAGCCATGAAATTCTTTCATCTCCTAAGCATTTCCACACCTCTATTGGAATATCATCAGGTCCAACAGCTTTTCCACCCTTCATTTTCTTTAAAGCATCTCTAACTTCAGTTTTACTAATACGCCGATAAAAACATAAATCTTTATTTTCATTTAGGGTGCTAAGGTCACTATAGTCAATCTTATTTTCATAATCTTCATTAAAAAGTTTAGCAAAATATCTCATCCATCTTTGTTGAATATCATCTTCTAAAAAAAGTATTTTTTGATCTTCATCCTTAATACACTTCACTTGAACTAAATCCTTACTACTCCTCTCTCTTTGTTTGACTAACTTATACATACATATTTCTTCCTCTTTAGTATCTAATTTATTATATAAATCACTAAAAGCTAATGTCTTTGCATCGCATATTGCTCTCTTAGCATCCTTACGAGCCACTTTATATATTTCCCAATTATCTGAATTTTTAAAATTAAACCAATTTTTATAACAAAGCTTCTTATTTTTAATCTTTTCTTGCACATTCCCTAAGTGCTATGTCCGGACTATCAATATACAAATAATACTTTCAAAATTGCATATTCCCTAAGTGTACAGAAAAAACTATTATTCCTCGTTTATTCATCAACTTTTTCTCCAAACCAGTCTTCATTTTCTTCGGCTTCTCATCCTCCAAACAAATTTTCATCTTCATCACCTTGACCTCCTCTAGACTAGTCTTCATCTTCATCGGGTTTCCCTCGTTTTTCTATCTCAGCAGCTATGAAATATTTTTCAAGCTAAAATTCTAAAAAATATGATGTTTTCGTGGTATTTCATTTTAAAAAATAGTGTCAAAGCTCAACCCTAAAATTTGAACAAGATTTATTCTGGGTCAGGTCATTCGGGCTGGCAACAAAAAATTTAAATAAGAAATCAAAAAAGAATAATATCCACTTGTACAGTACAAATATCGCGATTCTATTGCAGTCCAGATGTAGCGCTATGTTCGGACTCTGCACCGAATAATTTTTCCTTTTCGTGGACTGCATGAGCTGCTTGCTTGTTGTTATTGGTGATAGAAATTTCAATGAATGATCTAATTTGATGGGTTGGTGGATCCTTTGTGACAGATTAGTCACAAAATTACGATGAAAAAAATTAATTTTGTGATGAATTAACAATAAATGTCCATCTTAAAAATGTGCAAATCACACCTATCTATTATCGCTAATATATATTTTTAATTAATTATAATAATTTTCAAATAACTATAAAAATCAATTGGAAAAGATTTTTAACTCTCCTAATTGGGAAAATATTTAAACTAATTTTAATTTAACCTAATTAATTGGAAAACGTGTGATAATATCTATTATGTTTAAAAAGATATATAACTCTCCTTTTTTTACTTTTTTTTTTTTAATATTTTTATGGGGAAGATAAATTATTTAGAAGGATTTGAAAATCCAACCAAACATTGAACTGAAAGTTGAATAAATTCAAAGTTCAAATGAATTTGAATTAGAAAACATAATAAATATTAAAATTGTTTTCTAAAACTTAAACTATATAATAATAATATAATAATGATATTTTAGTAAATTAAAAATCAAGAAACTTCACTATAAAAAATTATACACATATTTCTAAAATAAAATTATGAGATATGATATTTTAATTATTTATAATATATTTAACTTTAAATACTAATAATATTCAAATTAAAATTAAAAAAAAAAATCAAAGAGGTACCAACATTGTTAGAACCTCTAAACTTTTTATTATAACAATTTGATCTAAATCAAAAGGCCCTATTGTCTATATTAGAATCAACAAGTTCATTAAAAATCAGATCAATTCATTGGTTCAATTGCCAATTCTACTAACAATTTTGTGCGAAAACGAATCGATTGAAGAATCAAGTCAAAGTTGAACGGATCAGATCGGCCAATTCAATCCGATTTTTAAAACGATGATATTTACTACTTAAATCTAAATACCATAAAAAAAAAAAAAAGATTTGAATGTTGCAAAAAAATGCTAGGCTTCATTTCAAAGCAACTCTCTAATACAATAATTTTCGGTTTAAAAAATTCAAAAAATAGTAAGAAAGTTATCGCAAACAAAGCTAATATCTTTATACTCCCACAAAGAAATATAAGACAATTCATATCTTCATTATAAATATGTTATAAAAAATGAACATTCTAAATATGTTTTTCTTATTGATAAACTGTACTATTTTTGAATAGCACAATATAATTGAAAACAACTGCAAACTTATTATACAGTACTCACAACCTCTAAATATAAATCAACAACTGTGCTAAGAGATTATAATACAATATTGCATCTCAAACAAAATGAGCAGCAAAATACTATCAAAGATGATCTTACTGCAAACACATACCTTAACTGTAGCTCAAAAGTCTAATTACAAACCCCGTTAATCAATAAAGGGAATCAAAGATCCAAATTTCAGAAAAGAGTCTTTCTTCTTAATTCCATGGACTCCAGTGGAATTCTTCCTACCCTATAAGAATGAGAGGCCACATTAGAAATAGGAAAGTATATTTACAGTGCAAGAACAGAAAAACGAGAGTAAGAAGGAAGAAGAGAGCATAGGTAATTTGTGATGCATGAATTTATAAGAAAAGATTTTGAATGAATTTTTTTTTTAAAGATTTTCTAATTAAAAAATAAATTTAAATAGTTCATGGAAATAATTAAGGTGCAAGGGAAGCAAATACCAAGCACAACACAGAGTAGATATAAAGATGTTAGGGGTGTCAATATTTGACACAACGCGAAAACTCGACTTGAATTAGACCCAAAAATCCCGGGTTAGGGTTAACCCGTTTGTTAAACAGGTCAGGTTTAGGTTCAACAAACCGACCCGTTTAAAAAATCGGTTCGGATTTGGGTTGACTTGGAAACCTGAGAATGACCTGGCAAAAACGCGTTTGCCCACGTTGCCTGCCTGTGTCTGCCGCGTTGCCTGCCTGCGTCTGCCCGCGTTGCCTTGAGTCGCGTTTGCCCGCATTGCTGCCGTGCGTCGCCTGCTGCCGCTGCCTTACGAGATTTGGCTGAATAAGCGCGCGAACGGAGGGCTGGCGATAGACTTACGGGTCAGGTTGGGTTGACCCGAACCTGAAGCAGGTCGGATTCGGGTCCGAAAAAAACTAACATGATTTCAAAAATGGGTTGGGTTCGGGTCGGGTCAAATAATGCCGGGTCAATTCCGGGTTGAACCTAAACCCGACCCATGACCGGATTTTGACAACCCTAACGGATGTATATAAAAAAAATCAAATAAATCTAAAATAGATAACTTATCATCAACAAAATGAAGAACTTTTCAACTGCTCATAGGATCATATAGTGAATATAGCTGTTAGAATCTATAACCTTAAAACACTGCTTCGTCCCGATGTCACAGACTGGATAATCCTGTGGGCAACAGGAACTGTGATCCTTGCAGCAAACAGCAGATTCAAGCTCGCAACAACCCCAAGAAAAGCACAGTCCTAGAAAGCTTCGAGTACAGCAGCAGGTAGTGGCAGAAGGGCAATATGTCAGAAGGTTGCACCTGGTTGGGCCTGGGCTAGGAGGAGGAGGATTTGGACTAGTCTTAGTTGGATATGAAGCTAGCATATTTATTCCACAAACACCTTGAGAAGTTCCACCATTACGGAGCATATGCATATATCCATTGATTCCCCAATTTGTTCCCCATGAATTCTTTAAGATCCAGTTGTCAACTCCATTTTTTGAACCGTAGCCTACAATTAGTACAGCATGATCCAATGATGTAGAGCATGGGCCAGTAAAAATTCCCTGAAAGGAAAAAAAAAAAAAAAACAAGTCAGGAACAAAATTTATTGATGAAATGCGCCAGAATAGAATAGCCATCACGAACTTTTACCTTTGAATACAACTGAAATGCTCTCTCACTACCAGAAATACCAACACTAACAGGTTGACTAGCAACGGCCTGCAACAGTGATTTCTCATTGTGTGAAGGCACATCAGTATAGCCATCAATTGTCACAACGCGGTGATTTAGCTGTAGGAACCACGGTAGGATAAGTTAATCTTGCTAAAATTGCAAAAAGTAGATGGTGGAAGGACAAATTCAGCTCAGTTGCATCATAATACCTTGTTTTTAAGACAATTTTTTTCTGCAGTATGATATGGATAATCTTCCTCTGTATCAATTCCATGGTTTTTCACCACCCAATTGAAAGCGTAATCCATAAGCCCACCAGAACAACCAGTATTATAAGTTTGGTCACAATCGATTAACTCCTGTTCAGATAGGCTCACAAGAGATCCAGTAGCAATTTTGTTTATTCCCTCAATTGCACCAGTGGCAGAGAAGGCCCAACAAGCACCTAAGTAGAGTTGAAAAACGATAAGCTTCAGTATTGGCACTATCTTGTATCACATATAATAGAAGGAATAGTATAATGGCTTTTACCACCTTCACGAGTTATTAACCTTCTTTAAAAGGAAAGAAGACCATTTGAGAAAAACTCTCCCTTTCTATGGTTTTAGTTCTAGAGGAAGCGTACCACAATATCCAAAAAAAAAAAAAAAACAAGCCATTCAAGTTAAAAAGTAATAAGCTTAAAAAAATCAAAATATATGATCCAGACACATTTTTTCTATTAAGTAAAACGTAAGCAATGCTTAATTACAATAAGCTGGTCTTATTTGCACAACTAAGTAAAGTTCATAGAATTGGTACTCATTTGGTTTGGATTATTGCCAGCCTTGTGGCTACATAAGCTGTTATAAAACAGGAACAAGCTGTTTGGGCAAAAAAAAAAAAAAAAAACTGGACAGCTTTTTCTCAAACTTTTCATTGCAAACTGCTTTTTCCACAAAAAGCGAGCAGGTGATGGCCCATAATGAAATTTTTATAAATGTTTGATTGGAAAGAAGAAAAGCATAAGCTGGACCAAACAAGCCCTTATTCAAATATTACGGTTGCATTTATTTTATGAACACTTAACTATGATGGCAAGGTCATTGTAAAGGCTGAGAGTGACCAACAATCTTATGGGCATTTGGATCAACCTGTTAAAACCAAAATCAGATCTGCACATGATAAGCAAGCCTCCTTATATCAGTCACTTTCCCACTTCGCTGCAGCCTCTGGCATCCATCTTTTTGCAGAACTGATCTCCACTACACCTCACCAACCCCTCATACTCTACAAGGAATAGCCATGGGTCTATTATCTACAGTAGAACAGTTGCATCTCTCTTAGTTTAAATATACAATGTACTTTGTATGGAATACATATGAAAATACACTTCTTCTCCTCAGTTTTTTCTTCTTCTACCTGAATTTCCTCTCTTCTCTGTTTTCAACTTATATAGCAGCCTGTACTCTTTTATGGTATCAGAGCCTCTTGCCTTACAGCAACCTGATCTTTCGTTTATCTCCTCATGGATAGCTCTGAAAACTCGCAAACAATTCTCTAGTGACCAATCCTTAAGAGGGACTTACAAGCTACACCTCACAAGAGGCATAACCCGCCCGACCTCTGGATTTATTGTCCCGCCTGGAAGGGACTACCAGCTAAACTCCCCCTAATCGCTTTTAAAACCATGTTATTCGGTCTCAATGCAAATGTAGAGTGGTAGAGTTGTTTTTATTTAGAAGGTAGGTCTTACAATTTGGCTTTGAGGCCAAGATGCCTAAATATGTGGGTATGCATATGCTGACTTATAAAGAAAAAGACTTTTGTTATCTAATCCTTAAGTGAGGGCTTTCTATATGCAACACATTTGGGCTATGCATGATTGTTTTAATTTTTAGAAAACTTAGCTCCTTGAAGGGAGCAATGCAAGACTTTCTTACTTATTAGAAAATCGTGGAGCCTAAATCAATTTTTAGATTGATTAGAAATCTTATTTTTGTCCTAAGAGCCTATCGTATCAAAAGTCCAAGCCACTCCCAAGCAAAAACAAAGAAAGAAACTTAGGAAAAAAGATGCATTTCTATTGCACAACCAGGTAAACAATCAAAGCATGCTTTTATTTATGAATAAAGTACAAGGAATGAAAATAGAGTCCACATTATTACAACCAGATTTGACAGCTGAGTTACCTGCCATTATACAACCCAGTCAAATTTACAGACTCTACTTGTGGGATTCTTCAGGCTCTTGACTTTTGAATGGATATTAGGTTTCACCTTTGCAGGTACATCCTTCTAATCTACTTCATTCTTTTGCTCCAAACCCCCACAAGTTTGATTACACATCCTAATTCTATCAAATACATATTTGAAAAGAAAAAGACTCAAACCTGCAAAATAGAGTTAGAAGCAGTTCATATAATAAAGCATTACATTCAAAATTTTGTTTAGCACTTAGAGTGCCAAACACATGCTTCTACCCTATTGGCCACATCTTTTGGGGGGTTTTAAGCAGTACCTGTCATGCAAGCATTTTATTATTTATGAGCCCCCCCCATTTTAGATATGGCCATCTGCAAGAAGAACAAATATATTTCTACACTATCTACTTAAGGGCAAGTGCCCACACACAGACAATCCAAGGGCAATCACACCACAACATCAAACACATGCGCAGAAAAGAAAAATCCTAATCCTAGCATGCCTAAGGGGCTGTGCACCTAAGTGTGTGAGGCTTGTTGATGCATTTAGATTTTTCTGCTTAATTTTGTTATGAACTATATTTGTTATATTTTCTATTTTTTTTGTTTTTATACTATCCTATGATGGTGGTAAATCCAATGATCATGGTAGGAAGAGGTTTGGATTTTGTTTCCTTGGATTTGCCAGCTTGGGGGGATTCTTTTGTCCTTTGCTGGGAACTATGGCTGTTTCGGTTTGAGCTTAAGAAATTAAACTTTAGTTGTGCCAAGCTCATTAATTTCTAGTGGAGAAGTAGCTCATTATGAGCTGATGTCTTGCTATAAAATTTAAGGTTGGAAACTAGATTTGGTGGGTGGAATTTGTTCTTTCACATCCCCCTTGAAGTTGAGTTACTGCAGCCTTCTTTTTCTCCTCTGGAAAAGCCTCTCTCGGCTGGCTGCTTTGGGGAGTGAATTGCCTCTTCGGGTGCTGTCTTTGGCGCCTTGGCATTCCCTCTGTTGACCGAGCATTTACCGCCGCCTGGCTTCCTATGCTGATTCCTCGGTCTGTGATTTTCTGGCTGGAACCGTGGCTTGTTCTCTGGAATGTTTTAATGCTGCCTCTTGGGCTTCAATGAGATTGACTCTTGGCTCTTCAATTCTTCTTGGAAACTTGGGAACTTTGGCTGTTATGTTCCCCCTCTTTGGCCTATATATATGATGTATTTTGTGAAGAAAGGGGGTGAATATTTGAGAGATAAGTGCTTACAAAACCTGAGGGTTTTCTTTGGAAAAGCTTGAGAGCTTTTTCCATTCTCCTTCTCCTCTAGGAAAGCTTGCGAGCTTCTCCTCTTTCTTCTCGGTCTTCTAACCTCCTTCTCTACGCAAGTTCCACCCCACCTGTATCTTTCTTCTAGTTCCGTTGGCGAAGTTGTTGGCTGATTTTGGTTGGCTGTTTTAGAAAAGTTGTGGGCTGTTTTAACAAGGTTGTTGGCTGATTGGTGAAGTTGTGGACGGTTTGGTGACATTTTGCTGGAGAAGTCAAAAGGACATTGAATCCCCCTAGCTGTGGTGGACCCTTGGTTTGCATATCTAAACCTTATTCTAAATATTATTCCTACAATCGGTACATGTGAGGAGTCCTCTTGAAGGATGTTCTGAGGATAGTTTTTTTTGTTAAAAATATTGTTTTCTTTGTTAGTCTTTTTTTGTTTTGATAGCTGGAAGTTGTCTTTTCTAAAGGTAGTTGTTTTCTTATCTTATTTTGTTCTCAAAGTTACGTCTTAATTTTATAAAAGTAAGATTTGTTTCTCTTAACGGATTTCTCTTTGTGCCTTATCTAATTAGTTCACATCAATTTGGTATCAGAGCAAGTTCTTTGCTTGGGTAGTCTTTGTTCTTTTGTCTAAGTTATCTGTCTTTTATTTGTGAGTCTTTGCTTTTCAATCAATGGCTAATAATCAAGGGGATTTGCAACAACTCTTACAACAATTAAATAATTTGCAACAACAAATCAATACTATGGCTGAAGCAATCGCGAATTTAAATGTCAATCAAGCTAATGTTAATCCTAATGTCATGTCTTCTGAGAGCGAAGATGAGGGTCCTAGGAATCAAAATAGGCGTCAAAGAAACTGGGATCATGGGATTAAAATCGATGTCCATAATTTTGAAGGAAAATTACAACCGGAACAATTCCTCGAATGGGTTGAAAAAATGGATCAATTTTTTGAGTGGAAGGAAATACCAGAAAATCGGAAAGTTAAATTTGCAAGCTTAAAATTAACAGGACATGCTTTAACATGGTGGAAAAATTTACAAAACAATAGAGTAAGACGAGGAAAAGAAAAAATTCAAAACTGGGAAAGAATGAAAGAAAAAATGAAAGGGAAATTTCTGCCTTCTGATCACTCAAGAACTATTTTTCAAGAATTTAATAATCTGCGTCAAGGAACTCAAACTGTGGAAGAATACACTGAAAACTTTTTTAAGTTGGAAGCTAGGAATGATTTAAATGAATCTGAAGAGAAAACGGTAACAAGATATCTTAATGGTCTTAAGTGGGCAATCCAGGATCAATTAAACTTGCATCATGTCATTAAACTTGATGAGGCTTATCGCATGGCTTTAAAAATTGAGAAACAACATCAAAGGGGAAGTAGCAAAGTTATTGAAACATATAAGCGACGACAAACTGGTGGAGTAAAAATCCAATCTCAAACTTCTGTTGGGACGTCGGGAACAAAAATCAAAACTTATGAAAGTCAAAATCTGGATAAAGGAAAAGGGCTAATGGGTTCTAAACCTACTGAACAACCTAAACTAATTGGACCTTGTTTCAAATGTGGTCTTTATGGTCATTTGTCGGCTACTTGCAGAAAAAATAATCCTCCTCGAAATAATTTGATAGAAAATGAAAATAAGAGTGAAGAAGAAGAAAATGAACCAGAATCTGATAATGAAGCTGAAATGGAAAATTTTGATTTGGAAGGAGACGAGGGAGAACCTTTGTTAGTAATTCGACAAGTTTTAACTGCTCAAAAAGAAAAGGGCGACAAGTGGCTAAGAAGAAACATTTTTAGAACAACTTGCACGGTTGAAGGGAAGATTTGCACTTTAATGATTGATAGTGGGAGTTCAGGAAATTTTGTGTCACAACACATGGTTGAAAAGCTCAAATTGAAAACAAAACCTCTTGTCAAGTCTTACAAAATATCATGGTTTAAGGAAGGAGATGAGGTTCCTATAACGAAACAATGCACCATTAATTTGACAATTGGAGGAGCGTATAAAGATCAAATTGTTTGCGATGTTGTACCTTTAGAAGTTTGTCATATACTTTTGGGGCGTCCTTGGCAATATGATAATAAAACCATTCATAATGGCGAGAGGAATACTTATACATTGATACAAAACAATAAGAAATTCACTCTCTTTCCTCAAAGAAACATTTCTGATCCCCCAAAAAGAGAAAAATCTGAAAACTCATCCACTCCTGAATTACTTTTAAACACAAATGATTTGAAACAATTTGAAGTGGCTTATTTGGTGCTTGGAAAAGAATCTGATTTGGCTCTTGAAATTCCTAAAGAAGTGCAACCGTTGCTTAATGAATTTTCTGACTTAACACTTGACGAGTTACCAATTGGCTTACCTCCTATGAGAGACAGTCAACATCACATTGATTTAATTCCTGGAGCAACATTGCCTAATCTTTCGCATTACAGGATGAGTCCAAATGAACATAAAGAGCTTTCTAAGCAAGTGACTGAACTTTTAGAAAAGGGTTTAATAAAAGGAAGTCTAAGTCCTTGTGCTGTGCCTGCTTTGCTTACTCCTAAAAAAGATGGAACTTGGCGTATGTGTGTGGATAGTCGTGCTATCAATAAGATAACCATTAAATACAGATTTCCCATACCGAGGCTTGATGATTTGCTTGACATGTTAAGTGGTGCCAAAATTTTTTCCAAAATTGATTTGAGAAGTAGGTACCATCAAAAAAGAATAAGGTCTGGAGATGAATGGAAAACTGCTTTTAAAATCAAAGAAGGGTTATATGAATGGCTAGTTATGCCCTTTGGTTTATCTAATGCTCCAAGTACTTTTATGCGAACAATGAATCATATTTTGAGACCTTTTATCGGAAAGTTTGTAGTGGTATATTTTGATGACATTTTGATTTACAGTATTCATCCTTCTGAACATCTTTCACATGTTAAAAAAATTTTGCAAACTTTGAGGGAACAAAAATTGTATATCAATCTTAAAAAGTGTACTTTTATGACTTCAAGTTTGACTTTCTTGGGTTATATTGTGTCTGCTGAGGGAATTAAAGTTGATCCTGTGAAAATCGAGGCAATCAAAAGCTGGCCTGTTCCTAAAAATATCAGTGAGGTAAGGGGTTTTCATGGTTTGGCATCTTTCTATCGTCGATTCATTAAAAATTTTAGTTCTGTAATTGCTCCTATTACTGACTGTTTGAAAAAGGGAATTTTTAGATGGACTCCAGAGGCTGAAAAAACTTTTCAAATTATCAAAATGAAAATGAGTCATGCTCCAATTCTTAGTCTACCTGATTTTGAAAAAGTTTTTGAAGTTGATTGTGATGCTTCACATGTGGGAATCGGTGCTGTTTTAAGCCAAGAAGGAAAACCAGTTGCATATTTTAGTGAAAAGTTGAATGATGTTCGATCTCGATATTCTACTTATGATTTGGAATTTTATGCTATTGTTCAAGCTTTAAAATTTTGGAGATGTTATTTGATTCAGCGAGAATTTGTTTTAAACACTGATCACGAGGCTTTAAGATTTTTGGGATCACAAAAAAATCTCAACAAGAGACATGCTAAATGGGTTTCTTTTTTGCAAGAGTATTCCTTTCATATCAAACATAAAACTGGTGTGTTGAATAAGGTTGCCGATGCTTTAAGTCGAAGGTCACATTTATTGATTACTGTTTATCCTACCATTACTTCTTTTGAGTTTTTGAAAGATACTTATGCTTCTGATTCTGATTTTAAAGATATTTGGGAGGCTTGTCTTAACTTGGGAACTGATCCGTCTGGTCAATTTGTTATTCACCAAGGCTTTTTGTTTAAGGGTTCTAGACTTTGCATTTCAAATAATTCTTTAAGAGAACAGTTAGTGCAAGAACTTCATGGTGGTGGGTTAAGTGGTCATTTTGGTCAAGGGAAAACTATTGCTATGGTAGAAGAAAAATATTTTTGGCCTCACATGAGAAAACAAATTGCTAAGTTTGTGAAACAATGCAAAATCTGTCAAGCTTTCAAAGGGACTTCACAAAATTCTGGTTTATACACTCCTCTTCCAATTCCAAATAAACCTTGGGAAGATATTTCTATGGATTTTATTCTGGGCTTGCCGGTTACTATAAGAAAACATGATTCTGTTTTTGTTGTTGTTGATCGCTTTAGTAAAATGGCTCATTTCATTCCTTGCAAAAAAACTTCTGATGCATCTCATGTGGCTGATTTATTTTTTAAAGAAATTGTTCGACTTCATGGTATTCCTCGTACATTTACTTCTGATAGAGACACTAGATTTTTGAGTCACTTTTGGAGAACACTTTGGGCTAAGTTAGGAACTTCTCTTCAGTTTAGCAGTGCTTACCATCCTCAAACCGATGGACAAACTGAAGTTGTCAATCGAAGTTTGGGAAATCTTTTAAGATGCCTTGCTGGTGAGAAACCTTTTCAATGGGATTTGATTTTACCTCAAGCTGAATTTGCTTATAACAATTCTGTTAATAGAACTACTGGAAAAACTCCTTTTGAAATTTTATATGGTCAATCAATTCCTCACATTTTGGATCGAAATGGTTTGTCTTTACCTAGCAAAATAAGTGCTGAAGCATTAGAAACATTTGATCATATCAAATCAGTCCAACAACAAGTTCTTGAAAAACTCCGTATTTCAAATGACAAATACAAAACTGCTGCAGATAAGCATCGGAGAGAGGTTGTTTTTAAAGAAGGGGATATGGTAATGGCTTACTTCCGTCGTCAGCGCTTTCCCGTTGGTACTTTTGGGAAGCTGAGCAGAAAAAAATTTGGACCTTTTCGCATTCTCCGGAAATTGGGCACAAATGCATATCTTTTAGATTTACCTAACACAGTTGGAACTTCTCCTATATTTAATGTTTCTGATCTTTCTTTGTATGAAGGAAATACAGGTGATTCTGTGGATCTTGAAACATTGCCACTGTCCACTCCTTCGTTGAACCAAGATGATCTGATTGAAGAAATTGTTGATATAAAAACAACAAAGACAAGGCATGGAGAACACCAGAAATTTTTGGTCAAATGGTGCAATCGACCTTTAATTGATTGCACGTGGATTGATGCTGCTGAACTTCAAAAGCGAAATTTGGAGCTCTACAAAAGAGTTGCTAAAGTTTTCTCATCAGGAGATGAGAATTCCCCACCTGGGGGGAATTGATGCATTTAGATTTTTCTGCTTAATTTTGTTATGAACTATATCTGTTATATTTTCTATTTTTTTTGTTTTTATACTATCCTATGATGGTGGTAAATCCAATGATCATGGTAGGAAGAGGTTTGGATTTTGTTTCCTTGGATTTGCCGGCTTGGGGGGATTCTTTTGTCCTTTGCTGGGAACTATGGCTGTTTCGGTTTGAGCTTAAGAAATTAAACTTTAGTTGTGCCAAGCTCATTAATTTCTAGTGGAGAAGTAGCTCATTATGAGCTGATGTCTTGCTATAAAATTTAAGGTTGGAAACTAGATTTGGTGGGTGGAATTTGTTCTTTCACATCCCCCTTGAAGTTGAGTTACTGCAGCCTTCTTTTTCTCCTCTGGAAAAGCCTCTCTCGGCTGGCTGCTTTGGGGAGTGAATTGCCTCTTCGGGTGCTGTCTTTGGCGCCTTGGCATTCCCTCTGTTGACCGAGCATTTACCGCCGCCTGGCTTCCTGTGCTGATTCCTCGGTCTGTGATTTTCTGGCTGGAACCGTGGCTTGTTCTCTGGAATGTTTTAATGCTGCCTCTTGGGCTTCAACGAGATTGACTCTTGGCTCTTCAATTCTTCTTGGAAACTTGGGAACTTTGGCTGTTATGTTCCCCCTCTTTGGCCTATATATATGATGTATTTTGTGAAGAAAGGGGGTGAATATTTGAGAGATAAGTGCTTACAAAACCTGAGGGTTTTCTTTGGAAAAGCTTGAGAGCTTTTTCCATTCTCCTTCTCCTCTAGGAAAGCTTGCGAGCTTCTCCACTTTCTTCTCGGTCTTCTAACCTCCTTCTTCTCTACGCAAGTTCCACCCCACCTGTATATTTCTTCTAGTTCCGTTGGCGAAGTTGTTGGCTGATTTTGGTTGGCTGTTTTAGAAAAGTTGTGGGCTGTTTTAACAAGGTTGTTGGCTGATTGGTGAAGTTGTGGACGGTTTGGTGACATTTTGCTGGAGAAGTCAAAAGGACATTGAATCCCCCTAGCTGTGGTGGACCCTTGGTTTGCATATCTAAACCTTATTCTAAATATTATTCCTACAATCGGTACATGTGAGGAGTCCTCTTGAAGGATGTTCTGAGGATAGTTTTTTTTGTTAAAAATATTGTTTTCTTTGTTAGTCTTCTTTTGTTTTGATAGCTGGAAGTTGTCTTTTCTAAAGGTAGTTGTTTTCTTATCTTATTTTGTTCTCAAAGTTACGTCTTAATTTTATAAAAGTAAGATTTGTTTCTCTTAACGGATTTCTCTTTGTGCCTTCTCTAATTAGTTCACATCACTTGTGTAGCATGTCACACTAAGGGTGTTTGGTTTTATTTTGGAATGAAGATGTTTAATCTTTATCCAATGGTGGTTCACTTTAAGTTGTTTGTGACTTAAATATTTTATTTGAGTTTTAAGTGTTTCATATTTAGGAGGGTTATGAAGAACCCATAAAGTAACCACATGCTTGCTTTTGGGCAAGCCTGTTACTTATGAATCCTAAGATACAATAATATAGGCATCCCACCTTTTGGGGGAGATGATTGATCATTGTATCAAAAGGGAACCTAAGTAATTTTTAGGTGTTTTTGGAGTTCTCTTAGTGTTTGGATAAGAGAGAGTGCCTATCTAATAGGGTAAGATAGACATGCCTAAGGGGTTTCACTTAGGACTTGATGAAATTCATCCAATAGGGTAGGATGAATTTCAATGGATTGGATAATTCCTAAGGGACATCTAGATATTTAGCATTTTAAATGTCATAGGAAAGATCACACAATTTGGGTTGAGTGGAGGAGGTTATTTAGATTTTGGTTCTAAGAAAGGTATCCAACATGTAACTTTTGGGCTACATGTTGGAGATATCTCCTTAGCTTTTGGAGCTTAAGGGGAGAAAGGAATCCAACATTTAGATTTTGGGCTAAATGTAGGGGAACTCCCTCTAGCTTTTGGAGCTAAAGGGAGGGGAAGTCTCCTATAACTTTGGAGTTGAAGGAGAGAGAACCTATAGCTTTTGGGCTAAGGTATTACATCTTTTAAGGCTTTTGGAACCTATAAAAGTGAATAGAGATTAGTAGCTTTGAGGCTACAAATTAAAAAGATGTCTCCTTGAATTATTGTATTCAAGGAGTTGGGTTTCATTTGCTTAATTTGGACTAAGGAAATAAAGAAGATTGATATGTAGATTTGAGCCACACATCAAAGATTCCTTGGACTTTCGGGTGTCCAAAGAGAGGAATTCATTCTCCCAACTTGGGTTTGAGAGCATGAAAATGGGTTTAGATGCTTTCCTACAATCTTAGCTTGTAGGAAAGGAAAAGGGAAATGCAACTTAGAGGTTGCAAATCATGAATGCCCTTGAACATTTGGTGTTCAAAGGAGAATTCATCCTCCCAACTAGGATTTGGAAGCATGAAGATGGATTTGGGTACTCTCATACAATCTTGACTTGTAGGAAAGAGGAAAAAATGCAACTTTAGAGGTTGCAAATCAATGAATGTTCTTTGATTTGTTGTCCAAAGAGGGGAATTCACTCCTCCAATTTGGATTGGAGGGATGGAGGAGAAGGGATGCAACTTTGGAGTTGCAAACTCTTGAAAGTTCCTTGAACATTTGACATTCAAAGAATGATGCACACTCTCCTAATTTAGGTTAGGAGAATGAGAAGATCCTCCTATAACTTTTGGGTCATAGAAAGGAATGAAAACACACCTAAAGTCTCTAAGAACAATCCAATCAATTTTGTCATGAATGGTGATTGAAGGTTTTCTAGGAAGGTCCTAAAGATCCGTTTTGATAGGATTTTATTTATTAAAACAATGATGTGAGGTTCCAATCTCTAAGGATTTTGATCATTTCATTTAATGATTGGATTTTGAAAACTCACACAAATGGAGTTAGGTAAACTTGAGCATGAAGGCTTATGGGCCTTTGAGGGCCCATATCACATCTCAAGCCCACTTCAAGGTTAAGTAAGCCCATTTGGTTAATTTCCAAATCCCAAAAGTGGTGGATGTAAACCAACGATGATTACCACTTATGTGCTCTAAATTTTGTGAGAAGATCAAACATGAATTTGGTTGGTTATAGACATTCTGGGGTCTTCAACATAGACCTTTGAGGATCTATAAGAAACCCCACAAAGATCGATTGTTAGTGATATTGTTTCCAACCAAACACATTCACATTTACTAACTTGTAGAGACTATCCATTCCAACGTGCAAACTCTCCAAAGTTTGTATCAATTTTGTCATGACACAAATTCGGATAGTTTACATACTAAAGGATCATTCGTTATCATTCTTATCCATGAGAATTAAGAGATGCAACCCATATTTAAGTAATTCAAGAGCACATAAGGGGTGGCTTATGGGTCTTTGGAAACCCATATCTACCCCAAGTTTTCCCTACAAATTAAATAAACATGCATAACAATCTCCTAATAATTTTAAAAGTGTGTAATCCTTAGAGAAAAAGACCTACACTATTTATTTAGATCAATTTTGGCATAATCTAAATCCTAGGCAACATGCAATTGATTTGGCCAAATGCATAGCTTCCAAATTTGAATGCTATGACGACGAAGCCTAGGTTTGTTATAGGCAACGGTTTGAACACAATATGAATGCTATTACATGCATTTGAGAGGTTGTCGGATACAAATCCGACCACCCTATGCATATGGCATGCCTCTTTGGCTCTCACAAGAGAGCAAGATTTCCGCTGTTTTGCGGAGAGGGAAGCACACATAGGTTTAGGGAAAGCAAACCGATGAAGTTTCTAAGGGACCTATGGCTTGGGGCGTCATCCACACATCAATGGCCTTGGGAGACCCTAGGTTCCACTAAGTTTTGGGATTTTACCTCACCCGGGTTGTCCTAGCGCTCCAAATTGATGTCCAAGCCGCTGTCCAAGCTCCTAGGTTGCTGTCCAAGGTCCTTTGAAGGCTCCAAGTTGCTATCCCAGGTTTTCCCAAGGAGGAAGACTGCTGTCCAAGCCTTTCCGGAGGCCGCCGTCGCTGTCCAAGCTGCTCCGGAGGAGGAATTTGCTGTCCAAACTGCTCCGGACAGCAATTTGCACTGTTTGGATGCTCCCGGAAGTCGTTGCTTGCTGTCCAAATGTTCCAAACAGCAGTTTTTGATGTTTGAAGGTTTCAATCTGCTGTTTGGAAGCTTCCCTTGCTGTTCAAGCTGCTCTAAAGACTCTCCTAGTTGTTTGGAGACTTCCAACAGCTCCTACGACCACTACAAACTCGCCAATGTTGGTATTCATGCTGACTGGGAGAGGAACATCTTTGAGTTTGCTGTCACGATATCCCCAAGTACTGTCTTTGTTGCTTGGAGTTCACCGGAGAGGAGATATGAGGAAAAGTAAACTTTCTCAAGTGAATATTGGTTGAGATTTGAGAAAGACAGCAAATGACAGCCCCTTTCCTCTCTGTTCGGCTCAAATGCACGCTAGAAGAATGTCGATTCTTCTTAGATTCTGCCAGCTTCTCCTTCTACCTCGATCTGGGTCGACGAACACAAGCAGCGGTATGGAGAAGTCCTCCGATCCCGTTAAGATCGAATGTTAGGGCTAGAGGGCGCCGGACTTGGCCCTCTTTCTCCCGCTCCGGATGCATGCAGGCAAGCAAGGGAAGCTTGTCTTCCTCTCCCGCACTCGCCTGGGACGGACTGGACACGGCGCAAGCAAGGGGAGCCGAACTCCCTTCTCCGCTCTCCCTCTCTCCCGTGCTCTGTCTGAAACGGAACCAAAAACGGGGGAGCCGAATGCTCCCTCCCTCCTCTCATTCACTTGGAGAGGCACGCACAAGCAGGTCCACTGCCCAAACGAACCAATCCCCGGCCTCTCGTGTGGAATGAGGTATTTAGGGCAAGATTTCATGTAAAATCTCAACCCTTGATTTGGGAATTTGATTTGAAATTTTGATTTAGCCCCAATTGATAAATTAGGGCTGAAAATTGAGCCCAAATTGGACTCGACTCAAACCGATTTGAGTTGGTTTGGGTCCGATCAAGCTAATTTCATGAAATTAAACTTGAATCGGCGCCGAAATGCGTCGAATTGGGCTCCACGACGCTCGACGGGGTTTGAATTGGATTGATTTGATTTTAATTAAATTAAATTGGGTTTAATTTAATTAAATTGAGGCTCAATTCGGATTAATTTCACCTCGACGATGATCAATTGAGTTGATCGAGCGCGATCGAGCTTTGTCGGGCTCGATCGGGGTCAAGTTGATGCGAAAATATTCGTCAACATCTGTATTTCCCTCTATAACACCCTCACCGTCCACATCTTCAACTCCCATCTCATAATTAATCTCATCCTCTATACCTTCTCCCTTAACACTCATCCCCACCTCCCTTCTCCCTCCTACTCCACCCTATACAGCCAACCTCCAAGAAAACAATTCCCACACCTTTCCGCCTCGACATGCAACATCCTCATTACATAACACCATTCCACCCTTACAGTAATCCGCCTCCTCTCCAAATAAACCATCTCCTTCTCACTCTCCTCTCATATCCAACCTTCCACCCTCTCATGCAATGCGAACCCGCTTCAAGATAGGGCACCTCAAACCAAAATAAATCTTCACTCTCTCAACCCACCCCACCACTACTGACACCCCCACATCCTTCACCCAAGCATTCACTCATCCAGAGTGGCGCCAAGCCATATCACCTGAAATTTCAGCTCTTCATCAGCAGAAAACTTGGTCCGTCATTCCTCAACCTTCAAACAAAAGCATCTTAGGCTGTCATTGAACATATAAAACAAAAAAAAACTCTGATGGAACAATTGATCGTCACAAAGCCTGCTTCATTGCTCAAGGAATCAAACAACAATTTGACATTGATATTGCTAAAATATTCAGCCCCGTTGCCAAAATGTTGACCATCCGGCTCCTTGTCGTCGCACTACACCACAAATGGATTGTGACTCAACTTGATGTATCCAACACCTTTATACACAACCAACTTGAAAAACAAGTTTGCATGTCTCAACCACCAGGATTCATTGATCCACTCCATCCTACCCATGTATGTAAGCTCCATAGAGCCACATGAGCTAAAATAAGCCCCTAGATAAGGGTTCACAATCTTCTCCAAATTCCTCCTCTCTAATTTTGCGAGGATTTTATGAACTGAGTTCAGGTTTCCTATAGGCGCAAGCCCCTATAGTTAATTATCCCTTCTGATAACTAGTGAGAACTTTCAATTAAGGCTAGTGGCTGAACATATACTTAGTATCCAATGTATGGTAGCAGCATAATTATATATTAAAAATAAAAAATTTATAACCATGCACTTACAAGCGGATGGTGGGAGAATGATGAAACTGATCAAGATATAATTGTTACATCATCCTGGGTCATCATTGTCCCTAATCTACTTAGTTAGAGGCAAGGTTTAAAATTGCGTAAATAAGCCTCGAGGCATTTTTCGTCTGTGAGGCGAGGCGTAAGCCTCGAGGCGGTGTGAGGCGTAAGCCTCACCGACGAAAAATTGAGTAAATGAGAATTTAAGAGTTTTAGCAAGTAAAAAATAGTAAGATTCTATCATACAATAAAAACATCTAAATGACAATTAAAATTAGGGGAAAGTAAGAAAATAAATGCAATAAAATCATATCCCAAAGTACAAAACCACAAAATATTAGTCTATCAAAACTCCCAAAGTACAATTAAGAAAGAACATATATAATCCAATCATGTCTCATCACTAAATGAGTTTTCAAGGGAATCTTCTCACCCCTTCCTCCTCTCCTATAGAGTCCAATGTCTTCCAATCAAAGCATGCACTCATGAACAAGTAGACTAACACTAACAACTATTACTAAAGATGATGAATAGAACAATATGCCGGACTGTCGGGGGTCCAAGGGGGCGCTGCCCCCTGGCGGGCAGCGCCCCCGGAACAAAATTTGAGTTCACCTTAGCTAAAAAAGGGCTATGTGCCATATCGATTATACCCTAATAATTTATTACTAAAATATTTAGAGCTATTGAGGAACATATGATCTCTTCCCATGACCGTAATTTAATGGACCATTTGGTAGTAATACAACCTAGTTAGAGGGCCCCGATTATAACCATTTATCTATGATGCAATTTGGCTACAAAACCATCGGTTAGGGAATACGTGTCATGTCCTTACTAGCAAGAGATGATTTGAGAATAAATCATAGCGATATTCTCGACTATATATTTGCTTTTTGTAAGCTGCGGTGATTTTCAAATTTATCCACCTCGACAAATTATTATGGAGGGTGAATGGACTTTTACTTTAAGTGTTTAGGTGATTTATTTCGATTAAATATTCTGAATTTTTGAAGAGCAATAAATTTAAAATTTTTGTTTAAGCTTGAGCCCCAAACAATTAACTTTGAGATTTGGGGGCATTTCTTTGAAATTTGTGTGGACTTCTCCGATTGAGATTTACATTCAACACGATCATCATCGGGGTTTTATGGGTATTATCATTTCATTGGTCGAACCTTGTCAACTCTGTTTGTTTGGAAACAGTGGATTGGATTCAGCTCCTAATTCTTGGAGTTATCGTATATATATTATAACTAAGGTATTTATTTTAATATGTGAATTTTCTTTGTAAGAGATCTTGAAAACCTATATGAACGTATAAAATTAAATATTCTGGTCGGCGCTACGACTGTGTATTTGTTTGGTGATTCAAATCGTGTCAACACCGGTTCATTCAAAGAAGAGGATTGGACTTGAACTTATGCTCACATTTGACCCGCGCAACATCCTTAGGCGTCAAGTGTGTATATATACCACGCTTGTTGGGGCCCATACAGATATCTTAAATTTCATTTTAAATGATATGCATGTATATATCAGTGTACTTATACAATGTATTTTGTACGTTTGAAAATTCATTCATTATTTCTTTAGTCTGCGCAGCATCCTCATATGTCACGTATATTCATGCTCGTCGAGATCCATGCAGTATTTTTCTTTTGCATTTTGCATAATTACACATTTGTATGTGCATTTGCATTGTTATTTGGTGTACGTTCGTACAATTACATATTTGCATGCTTCATGGTTTAAAAAATGCCTTTATATAAATAGTGTGAATGATGCATATATATGATTTGTATTATGCACTTATATGATTATTCTATGATTGACATAATGCATTTGCTTGATTGACACAATGCACATTAAGAATTGATATGAGACATGCATAAATGACACAGTGTATTTGCATGATCATCAATATGTGTGCATAATACACGTGCATGTTGTATGATACACTAGTGCAGTACAATCATACATTATGCTTAGTGCATTTGTACGACGCACTCATATAAATCTCAATGCATTTGCATAATGTATTTGAAAATTTACATGATTGTTGATCTATTTACAAGATGCATTTGCATGATTAATAATATGCATACATATCATGCAGTGCGCCCATATGATTGAAAGTATACATATATGTTATATAATGTGCTCGTATAGTAAACTTGTATGACGTGAAAGCATTTGCATTATACGATCAAGAGATGTGTAGGAAATATTTCTTTTTGGCGATTTGAGACATCTCACACACTTGAATGAAAGTCATACCACCTGTGACTTGCAATAGTTCACAAGTTGTACGACACATTGACAGGAATATGAATCCCCTTACTTTAGGCAGCTAACTGTACGTTATTGGGGGTACTTACGCACTTGTCACTTGCAATATGATTAATGCTTTTAATTTGTTATGGAGCATTTAATTATCATATATATGTTATCGACATCCCACATGACGATTATTAATATAGGTGAATTTTCGTAGGAATATAAATGATTTTTTACTTTTACCCCCTTAGGATAATTATTACCTATATTTAAATATATTTATACTTGTATTTTACTATATTGTGAATACTTGATAAATCCAAAACAAGAATCTCGAAATGACATCTTCACATATTTTAAACGTTGATCCTTAACTGGTGGAGCACGCAAATATATCTTCCCTGTCATTTAGCAAAAGGATACTAAGCTGGTGGAACCTACAAATGTACATTCCATATCTTTTAGCAAAAGGATCCTAGGCTGGTGGGGCTCGCATATGAATTTCATGTTATAAATAAGAGGGGAGACTTAATTCATTTTTTGTATTTCATTTTTTCAAGGAGTGTTTCTTGGGAGATTTAGGTATGCAAGAGCAACTTAGAAGCAAAGGGTGAAGTTTCTAGTTCATGCTTGCTGGTGAGCAATCAATTCTCTTACAAGTTTATTGTAAGTTCTTTATGTTATGTTTTGATTTTCGTTCATTTTTTTACTTTTAGTATTTAGAATTTAAGATGTCATGCATTTTTAATTCTGTTGAATTAAGAATTGAGTTAGATTCCAAATTTTTTAAATTTATCTAAGTCATGCATTTTGTTGTAAATTTTAGCAGCATACTAACATCCTTCTCTCCTATCGGGTGTGCTAAATTTCCCGCCTACTAATAAAAGCAGTCACGGTAGGTATCAAGTGATACCGCGGCCAGAATTTTTATTCCATGCCCTGTAATAAAAGTGGTCACAGATTTTAAAGTGCCTGCGTATAAAGCATAACATTTTCCCACCTGCTAAGAAAAGCAGCCATGAGTCCTTAGTTTATATATATATATATATATATATATATATATATATATATATATATATATATATATATATATATATATATGAATTTTCTGGCTCGCTAATAATTTTTTTATATATACGAATTTGTCTGCTCGCTAATAAAAAAAATCATAGGTACTTAATTTTAGGCATACGACCTACTTCGCTCGCTAATAAAAGCGGTTATATCCATCTATACAAATTTCCCCAGTCATTAATAAAAGCAGTCACGGATACTTATATTATGCATACAAATTTTTTCGCTCGTTAATAAAAATAGTCACGGGTACTTATATTAATGCATATGAATTTTAAAATAGCTAGTGTCCGGGTTATACCTTAGTTGTACATTGACCGAGGTAGCAACGACGAGACGACGAGGCGAGGCGGTGCACGAGGTCTGCGATGCACAAATATTTTATTTCTATAATTATCAGTTATTCTATTTAATTATATATATATTTTATTTTATGCAATGGGGTCTATAGTGTGAAAGAGAGGATGCAACCTCTCTTTGTAGAGAGACAAAGAGAGGGAAAGAGGGGATGTGGTTAGGCGGAAAGGTGTAAGAATGTGTTCGTGGTGAGAAGGATGATGTTAAAGAGAAAAAATCCCTTGTCCATCTAATTTTAGAGAGAGAATGAGAGGAATTTTTCTCTCTCTAGGTTGAGAGAAAAAAGGAATGAGGGTAGAAGATGTAGGAAATGAAGAATGAGGTGTTTGAAAGGTGAATTACTAAATTTTCGTTCAATACCAACTTGAATTAATGAATTTTCTTGATTTGGTCGCCATTTCACCGTCCTTGTTCATGCACTTCAATACCAACTTGATCTAGGCGTGCTAAATTTTGATTTTTGCCAATCGACAATCTCAATCAATATCGGTGTCAATCTTAACTGTTTCCATTGCTCTGGATGCGTTGACACTATTTGTTTTGTAAACGAAGGTCATTCCAGCGATTTAGGTTTTCGATCAACACGCATTGGGTGAGTTTCGTGAATAAAAATGAACTAAAAAAACTCTAAAGTAATCTATCTCTTGGTAGGTAAAGAGTTTGATATAAAAAAATCCTGCATCAATACAACTTCTAATCAAATATGCAGACATAACTTCAGATGATTTACCCGATTGCTTGCCTCCAATGAGAGATATCCAATACCTTATGGACCTTGTACCCAGAGAAAGCTTACCCCACCTGCCTCACTATCATATGAGTCCTACTGAACATGAAAAACCACGCAAACAAGTAACTGAACTCTTAACTAAAAGACTAATCAAAGAAAGCATGAGTCTACGTACAGTCCGAGCCCTACTTACACCCCAAAAAGATGGAACTTTGAGAATGTGTATTGACAGTCGAGTCATAAATAAGATAACTATCAAATATAGGTTTCCTATCCCAAGACTTGACGAAATGCTGTACATGTTTAATGGTGCCAAAAATTTCTCTAAAATTGACTTATGAAGTGGATATCACCAATTCCGAATACGACTCGGTGATGAGTGAAAAATTGCCTTTAAAATAAAGGAAGGTCTTTATGAACGGTTAATCATGCCTTTGGCCTGTCAAACGTTTATGCAAACCATGAATCACATCTTACGTCCCTTCATTTGTTGATGTTTATTTTAAAGACATCCTAATTTATAGTACTTATCCCGACGACCATTTTGAATATGTGAAACAAGTCCTCCAAACCTTAAGAGAACAAAGCTTGTACATCAACTTAAAAAAGTGCTCTTTCATGACTCATATTTTGACTTTCCTTGGATACATTGTCTCTGCATATGATATTAAAGTAGACCCCGTTAAAATAGAAGAGATCCGAAGTTGGCCGACTCCAAAAAATCTGAGTAAATTAGAGGATTTAATGGATTAACCTCTTTCTATCGTAGATTATGAATAACTTCAGTTCCTTAGTATCACCCATCATTGATTATCTTAAAAAGGAAATTTTAAGGTGGATCTCTAAAGCTGAAAAGTCATTTCAACAGATTAAAACAAAAATGAGCCAAGCACCTATTCTTAAGTTGCCAGATTTTGACAAGATTTTTGAAATAAATTGTGATGCAACCCATATTGGCATAGGAGTTGTCCTTAGTCAAGAAGGTCGACTCATCAATTTTTTTTAGCGAAAAACTCAAAGAAACCTAATCTCGATATAAGAATTAAGATATAGAGTTCTATGCGATTGTCCAAGACCTAAATTTTTGGAGATATTATCTTATTTAAAGGGAACTTGTATAAGAATCCTATCGCGAAGCACTATGATATTTAGGATCTCAAAAAAATTTAAACATGCTAAGTGGACATCTTTCCTACAAGAATACACATTTCATCTTAAACACAAAGCCGGAGTTGTGAATAAAGTTGTTGATGCCTTAAGCAGACGAGCCCAGTTATCGATTACTCTCTATGTTGCACTGATACACATAATTATGAAGGCGTTCTGTATCGAATATGTGTCGGACACGGATACACGTCCGATATGGCACCGATACGTGTCAGATACGACAAAACATTGTTTAATTTCAATAGGACAAGCGTGTTCGTTGACCAAAAAACTAAAAAAAAAGTCATCATATTTGCTTCCACGATTGTGAGCGAGATTCTCACATTTCCAAACCCACGAGACGTGATGTTAGGGTTATTCTTCTTCATTTCTGAATCGACTAGCAAGCATCTAGGGTTCTTCTTCTTCATTTCGTCAAAGGGGCGGGAGAGGAGAGGCGGTTGACGCCGAGCAGGCAAGACAAGAGTTCGTTTATGCGAGACGACCACAAACTTCATTTTTCTTACTATGCGAGTTGTTTACGTGAGATGACTGCAAGCTTCGTTTACCCGAGTTGATTTTTTTGGAGGAGTAGGAGAGGAGAGGCAACCGCAATCTTCATTTCCATTGTCGATTATGTGAGATAAGGCCAAAGGTTTGGGCGAGACGAGCATTCGTATACGCGTTCATTTATACGAAGGTTCGATTCGTGTTTACACGAAGGTAAAATTTTGACGAAAGTTTTATTTTTCTAATTCTTAACATCAATTTAAGGAATAAGGATAAGAATCTTTCTTTAAATTGTTATTTATATTATTTTGAACTGCAATGTTCCATTATTCTTGGATATATACTAAAATTTTAAACAACAGATGGCTTTAATAGTTTTCATATCTCTAGCCATCTCTATTCTCATAGCATAATTTAAAATTTAACTAATTTAAGTACGAAGTTATTACTTATTGCACAAATTAAGAAGCACATGAACACAATATTTAGCATTTACATTGATGTTAGTTTACCATGAAATAGGATATTGGGGCTTCAAATTATTTTGCATTTGTAAAGCTATAATTAATTTCTTAATTTTTATGTATGATTTATAAATTATAATGTCATATCCGTGCTGTACCCATATCTTGTATTTTTAAGAGTTGATGTGTTCCATATCCATATTGTGTCGTATCCGTGTCTTCATATCCGTATCAGTGCAACATAGGCAACTCTTCACCCAATTGCAGTCTACATAGATTCTTTGAGCGATAACAATGCCTCAGACCCAAACTTTCGGAATCATGTTGTACTTTCGAAATTGAATCATCTGTTCAATTTATCATTCAACAATGATTTATGTTTAAGGGAAATAGACTCTGTATCACCCAAAACACTATGTGAAAAACTCATCCAAGAACTTCATGGTGGAGGATTAGGAGAGCATTTTGTTCAAGGAAAAACTATAGCTCTAGTTGAAGAACAATATTATTGGCCCCACACGAGAAAATATATTTCCAAGTTTGTAAAACAATGTAAAGCCTATCAATCATTCAAAGAAAAAAATTAAACACTAGTCTATATACTCCTCTCCCAATTCCAAACAAACCCTGGGAAGATATCACCATGGACTTCATCTTAGGATTACCTATTAAAAATCATAAAATTTGATTCTGTGTTCGTTGTCGTTGACCGATATATTAAAATGACTCATTTCATTCCATGTAAGAATGCATCTCAAGTTGCTATTTTTTTTAGAGAAATTATGCAATTACATGGCATACCTCGAACTTTTACCTCTAATGGGGATACTAAATTTTTAAGACATTTTTGGAGAACATTTGATTGAAATTAGAAACTGCGCTCCAATTCAGTAGTGCATATCATCCACAAACAAATCGACAAACTATGATAGTAAACAGAAGTCTAAGAAAATTGCTTAGGTGTCTTACAGGAGAAAAACCTTCCCAATGGATTTGATTTTATCCCAGGCCGAATTTGCTTATAATAATTCCATTAATCAGTCCATTGGAAAAATCCCATTTGAAACTATTTATGGCTAATCCATTCTCCACATCTTGGATCGAACTTCATTACCTATACCTTGTTGAATCAGTGCTTAAGCAGAAATTATTGAACACATTCAATCGGTCTAACAACATGTCTTAGAAAAACTCTATGACAAATGCTAAATACTAGGATGCACTGACACAGACACAACACGACACGGACACGGGACAACAATTTTTAAAAATATAGGACATGGGTGCGGCGTGGACACAACATAATAATTTTTTAATATAATATATAGAAATTAAGGTGACATTATAGTAAAAATGACTAGCAATAATAAATCAATTTCATGATAACTTGTTTAGCTTATAACATAAAGATGTTTGGTACAAAATGTCTAATACAACCACAAAAATATAAGCAAAAATCCATTTAGTACAACATGAAGTCCAACTACTCAATAGAGTGAATGATATAAATAGATTCAGATGTTGGTCTTTGGCCTTCAATATCATCATCATTTAATATCATTGCTTCCAACTCTGGTTCATCTAGAGAAAGAATTGCAACCTCCAATAATCCCATATCATCAAGGCGCTCGAACCCATCTCCAGCAACATCCCACATCTTGTTATCACCTGTCATATAAAGTGGGGTTTTTCTTGATAGAAGACGAAGATTTGTATGCACATAAACTAAATCTTCAGCACGTTGTGGAGTTATTTTATTCCTCTTCATTAATTGAATAAATGAGTATGTGCTCCAAGATCCTTTGTATGTGCCACCACAATAATTGCATTTGAATGACACATTCCCTCCTCCTTCAAATGTTTTTCTTAACTTTGTAACATGAATCCATAACGGCTAATTAGTTTCTACAGATGGCTCTTTTGAACCTTCACCTAATCCACTCCCGCCAGCAACAGAGCTCACTTTGCGAACAAACCAATCATACATATGAATATATTAAATTAAATTGATATGAAGTGAAATCAAAATATCCTAATAATAACACAACATGAATACAACAATATACTGATCTGCCGGGGGTCCAAGGGGGCGCTGCCCCCTGGCGGGGTTCGACCTGACCGGTCAGGTCGCGGGGTCAAAGGGCAGCACCCCTGCGGGGGTTTCTGCGGGCATCATAGGCTTGTTTTTAAGAGTAATTTTGAAGTTCTGCTTGTTTTTAAAGTTCGTTTGTTGTTTGTATGGGAAGATACCGAGTGATACTGAGTATGTACCTAACGGTACCGAGCATATATTGAGCAGTACCGAGCATGTACTGAGCGGTGCCGAGCATGTACTGAGTGGTGCCGAGCATGTACTGAGCGGTGCCGAGCATGTACTGAGCGGTACCGAGCATGTACTTAGTGGTATCGAGCATGTATTGAGCAGTACCGAGCATGCATTGAATGGTACGGAGCATGTACTGAGCAGTACCGAGCATATATTGAGCGGTATCGAGCATGTACTGAGCGGTATCGAGCATGTACTGAGCGGTATCGAGCATGTACTGAGCGGTACCGAGCATGTACATTAGGCTTCTCAAAAATGAAGAGAAGAAATGGAAAAAAATTACTTACAGGTCTTGGCTCTCTTGCATGCAGAAGGTGTTCTGTTTGGCCTTGATTGCAAACTTTGCCTCATATGACCACATAAATCATGCAAGAATGAAGGAATGGGAAAGACGAGCTCTACTTGGCCTCGGCTCGAGCAGAGATGACGAAGGAACGGGAGGCGAAAGCAGTGGGCTCCGTTTGGCTTCGACTGCGAGCTCTCCCGGTCTGCCCTAGAAGATTTCTTTCGTGGATCGGAAAAATAGGGCTTCTAGTTTGCGGAAAAGGCTAAATAGAACGAACGATTTTATCATTTAATAACCAGACACACGTGTCCGACACGCGTGTCCGATTTTAATTTTAATTTTTTAAATTGCGACACTCCAATGTCATGTCGGATACGTGTCCATGCAGTGTCCGACGCGTGTTCGTGTCCGACAGGTGTCCGACATTGCATACCCTCTTTAAGAGGCATGTCGGTGCATCATAGGATAAATATAAGACAGCGGCCAACAAACATAGGAGAGAATGTTATTTTTAAGAAGGAGATCTAATAATGGCTTACTTTCGACGACAATCCTTCCTAGTTGGCACATTTGGCAAATTAAGCCGAAAGAAAATTGGTCCTTTCCAAATCCTTCAAAGATTAGGGACAAATGCTTATTTATTGGACCTCCCTTCTTTTGTAGAAACTTCTCCTATGTTAATGTTGTTGATCTTACTACATATGATGGAGAGCCGACTGATTCTGTAAACATGGAGACTTTGCCCCTTACTATTCCAGCTCAGACTAGTGATGATCTTATTGATGATGTTGTAGATATTTGTATTATCCAAACAAGAGATGGGCTGCACCGACGATTCTTGGTTAGATAGAGTAGACGCCCTCTGACTGGCTGTTCTTGGTTGAAACTAAGGAGTTGTAGCTTCGCCGTCCTGACAACATATTACTGAGGCATTCTCATCATGAGACAAGATTCTCCCATCAATGGAGAATTGATGTAGTCAAGAATTTACATTTTATGTGTTATTAATTTTTCGGGCTAGGCATTTTATTTTTGTATTACCCTATGATGGAAAATAATCAAGGATCATGTTGGGTTCGATGCTCTCGAGTTGATTCATAACGTTGACTTTTCATTTATGTTTGATCTTGCTTCATTGCTCTTTGTTGTCTGGTTGAGTATTTAGTTATGGGTTTTTTTTTTCCTTATTGGGCTTAGCCCATTTTTTCCCTTGGTTTATGCGATTCTTCCCTCTCCCTTTTTGCTGTTTGGATTTCCCCTTGCTTTATGGCTGCTTGGGATTCTTCCCCTCTCCCTTTGGCTATTCGGTTTTCCCCTTTTGCTAATTTCTATGCTTGATGTTTCGACTTCTCCTTTGAGAGCTAATTTGGATTGCTTTTATTGGCTAAATTGTTGGCTCATGTAATCGAACAATTAAATGCTCTTTTCCCTCCTTCCCTTATATAAAGTGGCTAATTCTCTATTGTAAAAGGGAGTTTTTTTGGTGAAAATTTTCAACTTAAGGGTTCTTCGTGGCTTGCGAGCTAGTTTCTCCCCATTTCCTATTACTTACTCTCGCTCTTCTTTCTACTTCTTCCCTCCACGATTTTCCTTCCACCTGTAACTTTCTTCTCTAAACTTTGTGAGTTGTGAGATGGTGTTGTTACCCTATTCTGTCAATATTTGTCTGAGGAGTACAGACTTGTGTTGGATCAAGTTTCAGTGGTGGATTACTGATTAGATCTTTCCTTTGAGCATCTTTTCTTAATTTTGTGTATTGTATGTGAGGTGACCATTCGTGGTTGTTCTAAGGGTTATTATTGTTTAAGTGCTTTGAATCTTTCTTTCCTACATGATTTCCGAATAAGTTTCTAATGTTTGTTTATACCAAGTCAATTTGTGTTTGTGTTATTGAAAGGAAGTTGCTTTTTTCATTGTGTGCCTAAGTGTTCTCCTAAAAGTTTAGAAACTTAGGTTGCATCATGAACAAAAAAACTTAAGTCAATGAGTAATAACTTCTTCATATTTGATTTAGGACTATCCTCCAGTCTCATGTGATTCGTAATAGACTGAAGTTTCTTCAGCAAGAATAGCAAAGTGGGTGACAATTCAAAATATAAAACACTCACACAGAGATGTGTGATTTAAGACTATTTTCCACTCTTATGTGAATCTTAAAACACTAAAATTTCTTCAACAAGAAATATAGTGAAAATGAATAAATAAATAAAACACTCTCCTAGTATATTAGAAACTCACTTCTTATTTCACATATGATTAGTAACTATTCTACGCTCTTATGTAGATCTTAACAGACTAAAGGCTGTTCAATAAGAAAGGCAAATGAGGTGAGTAAATATAAAATATGAGCTTACAAAGATGTTCTGCAACTTATTTTCCCCATCAATTTCGGCATCCTCTTGCTATAACTTTGTTTGTTTGACCATCTAAAGTTTAAACCTCAGTTAACTGCAATTTTTTTATACCCTAAAAAAATCTACCACTCGTCGAACACAAGCAATTACTTAAACCCCCAAAAGCAACTACCTTTAAAAGATTTGTCGCAGAAAAAAAGAAAAAAAAAAAAGAAAGATCGAATAACAACTATGGATCACATATTCACATATACCACAGCTTCCCTGATCCTTGATTTGTGTTACAGCCCCCTTCTCCCTCCAATCAATTGAGTCCGGAACAGCGGCATCAGATCCCCGGAAGACCGCCTGACCGCCATAGCCGCCGCGGACCGAATCAGAGAGCTGGCGGTTCAGACCGAGGCTGAGACCGAGGCGAGCAGCGCGGAATTCATGTAACGTAAGGTCAGCGAAGGCGTTGAGGGCGAGGGAATAGGTCGAGTTGGCGGCGGCGTTGTGGCTTTCCACAAAGGCGAGGTTGTCCTCGAAAACCTGAAAGCGAGCGAGCTTCTCGGCCTCGGAGGTGTAGGCCTTGTTGTGTTCAAGACACCAGGATTCGAAGAGGTCATAGTAGGGAGAGGAGGAGGAGGAGGTGGTGGTGAAGAGGAGCAAGAAGAGAAGCCCGGAGACATTAGAGAGATGCATGCTGGTTGCTGGATTATGATCTGGATCGAGGAGAAGACTGAGAAAATTTCAAAGCTTGGATTGTCTTGTTATTCCGGATGATCAATATGAGACGGTCACAGTCGCCTGCTGCTGGTTGGCTGCTGTAGCTATCCCTCGTGAATTAGGATAACAGCTGCTGTAGATGCTTGTTTTGTGTAAATTGAGAGAGTGAGAGAGAGAGAGAGAGAGAGCCCATAAAAAATACTCTTTTTGTTTTTTGTTTTGGAAGAATAACAAAGCTCGAGAACTCCATAGAACAACGAAGAGTTTCATCACTGGTTTTTTATTTTATTCACATTTATTTATTTATTTTGCAATGTAATATATTTTTAATAAAATTTAATAAATTATATATAAGATAAAATGCTAATAATTTACAAATATAATATTATATTTTTTTTTAATAAAAAAGTAGTCCTATTTTTTCTTTAATATTTACATGATATTAGAGAGCTCAAATATTTGAGCTAATTGAGTGTGGATTTATGATCTTGGCAACAACGACGATAACAACAAATCTTTAACCCATTAGGTGAGGTCGGCCACATAAATCATTATTCTCCATTGTGCCTTATTAAGAATCTATTTTTCATTTAAATATAATAAAAAAGTATTTCTAATACTTTATAATCAAATCTTTTTAGATCTATCTCTATATTTTTTAACATACATTAGATCATTAAATTAAAAACTCACACACAAATAAGTTAAAATAGCTCATACTAGATGCAAGATTTTTTATACAAAAAACTTAAAAGAAAAGAAGAAGAAAAATAACTAGGCTTATATAAGTCAAAATTATTCTAGTAGTTTGAATCATAGATTACAAATGATGCATTTCTACGTGATTAGGAAAACTTACGTACAATAAATTAGATATGAATTATGAAAGATGAATTTAATGAATGAAGTAAAAAAAGACCTTGAGGTGAGAACGACGACATCCGGCTTTGACATTCATAGTAGCAGTGGTCATTCGCCTTGACGACAATAGTGGGCATCAATGTTGGTGTCAACAATGAACATTTGTTTTATTGACAATGACTAATGTGAGAGTTGATGATGATGATAAGACAATGGGTTGTAGCTTAGTAGAGATCAATAATCTTGATGATATAATAAATAATTTATTTTCATAATTCATACCATATATTTTTTCTAATATTCATTTTCTATCATAATTCTAAAAGCTATTACAAAATAGTGTCAATTCGGGTTTTGAAGTTGTTTTTAAATTTAACCATAAAAGATCGATAGGTAGAGGAAGCAATAAGAAAGTCATCCCAAACAAAATTATGTTAAGCACGCCTCATTTATGTTTATTTTTTAAAATTATAAATATTTAAAAATAAATAATTTTTAACTTAAAATAAACACCTAAAACTTCACATGGGCTCATTACACTCAGGCCGTAGCTCCCATCCTCAATAATTTAGGGGTGTCAATTTCAGATCACGGGTCGGACCCGGGTTCAAACAGGTCGACCCTAACCCGACCCAACACGGGCGAGCGACAGCTGCGACGTGGGCGCGTGGTGCGACGCGGTCACAGGCAGCAATGCGGGGCGCGCGGTGCGACGCGGGCGCGCGGTGCAGGCGAGCCTCGCCGGCGGTACTACGTGGGCGAGGTCGCGGTCGTGGGCGAGCGTGGCAGTCACGGGGAGCGACACTGGTAGGGCTTCAAACGGGTTTCCGGGTTGACCCGGCAACCCGCCGGGTCAACTCGAACCTGACCCGTTTTAAAAACGGGTCGGGTCTTACCCGAAAATTCCGGGTCAGGTCCGGATCGAGTTTTCGTGCCGTGTCAAATATTGACACCCCTACTCAATATCCAATTGTCAATTCCCTGATGCCAACGATCGCCCACCTTCTCTTTCTCCTATTATATAATATATTTATATTGTTTTGCTTGATGACGATTCCAATCCACTAAACTCTCCTCTCAATGATGATTTACTTGATGAATACATACTAATATGTAAGAGAAAAATAAAAATATTGGAAATTATACAGATAAAACTCTAAGCATCAAAATTTTATAAAGGTGAGCAGTGCTTATAATCTTCATTGCAACATAGGGAGGTCCAATTTAACATTTATTTAGCTTGATTAGGCCTTAAATAAAGTGGCAAAAAATTAAGAGATTACACCAAAATCTCCTATGAATTAGCTACACCTGAGGAGACCATCTTGGAAGATATTGTACGACCAAATGATCCAACTCTGACTATTTTGCAACTCCAAATGGCATTATTTGCCCTATTTTACTCCTAGAAATCCTTCCACAATTTCCTTAAGAGTAAGAAGAAAGAGACTTTGGCCCTTAGCATCCTTCCTCCATACTCCTAAGTTAGATTCAGGCTTCATTTGGAACGGCTTTTTTACTGCTTTTTAAAGTTATTTTTTAATACAAAAATATATTGGAAGTAGGAAAAAAATAATGGTCTAAAACTACCCTAATCTTTGCTTTAGATAATTTTCTCACTATTTTTTAAAACACCTTCTAGTATAAAAAATTGTTGTTAAAAAAAAATTTGTATTAAAATTAAAAAAAAAACAGTAAAAAATAATTCCAAACGAAACCTCATTTGCCTTTGATACAGCAAAACACTAAAAAAAAAAAAAAAAAAAAAAAAAAAAAAAAAAAAAAAAAAAAAAAAAAAAAAATTCTTTTTATACCTAAAAATCAAAATAGAATGAGTTCATTCACAAATGGCATCAAACCTACAAGATGGGACTGCCACCACCTGAATGAGTCCATTGTAGAGTTCGATCTCACTATTCTAAATTACCTTCAATGAAATATTCCCCAAAGAGTCTATTGCTCAGCACCTGAAGAGTTTACTTGTTAGTAAGGCCGAATATCAATTACTAATAATTTGAATCCAACAAGTTGCAAATGCGAAAATATATTCATGCATTACTGGCCAATAAAGTTGTACTGAAGTGTATACAGTTCAACAATGGATGCTCAAATCAAATATAAACAGTAATAGGATCTAAGGCCGTCACTCATGAAGTTTACTTCATAGAACTATATACAGTTCACGACATAAAATTGCTTGTTTCTACTATACACAGACAGTTTGGTAGTTAATGAACACAATAAATAAATATATACATAATATATACAACTCAAACTTACAAGTATAGTGCACGGAACATGTGGTCTTCAATGGCGGCCCAGCTATTTTTACTGAATGAAGGGGCCTCACCATTGCCAGGGAACTCCCATCTAGCAATGAGGCCATCCCAAGAAGAACTGACTAGCGTAGGGTAGTAAGGATGCCAACTGCAGTCTCTGACTGTCATTTGATGGCAATCAAGTCTAGCAACTTGATCTCCAGTTACCTGATAATTTGACAAGATAAAGCAATCAAGTTGATGTATTACAGTCACTTCAGTAGAACAGAAGTCGATCGATGAGGAAACAACAAAGGCGCAAATCATTGTTCGTCCTAATTCTTAAAGAAACAAGTTCCTTAAGGGGTTGTTTGGTAGCAAGATTTAGGTCGGATTTGAGGCGGATTTGGGCAAAATCCAGCCAAACGGCCTAAAATGCAAAACCAAATCTCACAGCAAATGAAAGCTGCCATAGACGGAAAATTCCGCCTTTTTGTGTTAAATACTGGATTTCCGAAATCCTGTTTTTTGCCGGATTTACGAAATCCGTTTACTCAAGAAGAAGAGGCTGCTTGTTAAATCCGTTCTATAGCCAAACAGTCACACGGGATTTAATAGGAGTTATCATGAATGTTACGAAACAGTTTTCAGGATTTAGGCCCCTTTGTAAAAACCCGAAATTCGTCAATTGAGTGCGTCGCACGCATATCGATGCGCCGCGACGAGCTTAAGTGAAATTTCGATATCGTCGGAAATTGACGAAATAAATTTCATTAGATTCGTCTCGAAATTTCGAGCGAAACGGTATAAAGAATGTATATTAAATTTCGCACGGTTTTGGAGTTAAAATTCGTCGAAGTTCGTTTAAGTAAAATTTGGCCTTTTCTACCCATTTTGCCCTTCCTGAAGTAAAAGAAAACCTTTAGATATAAGGGCACATGCGTAATATGCTAAATTATTTTTCCTTAAGTCATTTTCACGCCTAAGGGACCGAACATTTCGGTCCCTTGTGCGTTTGTTCGGCCGACCGAGAGAGGGAGAATCGGCGGGAGCTCCTTCCAAGCCGGCGATTCCGGCGCGATTCCGACGAGAATCCTTAGGAAAAACGTGGGGAAAGCCTTGGGGTAAGTGTTTCTTCAAATATATGAAAGTTTCATTGAGATTTTTTGTGTCGAAAATTTTAGGGTTTGATAATTTTTGAGAAATTTCTTTAGGAAAGCTTTAGGAATTCCTTTGATCTATGTTATTCTACCCTTCATGTCAATTTTTTTTAAGAAAAAGATTGAAATCCGAAATTAGGGTTTTTGTTTTATGCTTTATTTTATAGGGATTGTTAGAAGAATGTGATGAAAGGATTTTGGTAAAGCAAATGCAGAGTTTTCTTAAAGAATTTTGAGTTTAAAAATTAGGGAAAACTTAGGGTTTTCACAAACTTAGGGATTCTAGTATGACATGTTCACTAAAGGTATTTCAAATGAGTTAGAGAGGTCTCTAAATATAAGAAATTATAATTTTGAGAAAGAAAAATAAATTTTCTTCATTATTTTATGAATAATTCCGAAAATTAAAAGAAAGAGGAATATTTTAGAAGGACTTAGGATGAATTAGATGAATTTTTAGGTTCCTATAATTTATATTTTAATTAAATCCGAAATTTATTAATAAAAACATCAAAGTTGGTAGGAGGTTCATGATATTATACCTTAAGAATAGATGTAGGAAGATTATAGGAAGCTTCTCAAAGAATTAGAAATTTTATTTTGACAAGGTTTAAGTTAAATTATTTTCCTTTAGGTGGTGGCAAGAAGAAGAAGAAGAGTAAATAAAGAGGAAAAGAGGAGGAATTCATAATTTTTGAGGTAGGAATTCTTTTCCTTACATGTTCAATTGCTATTTCATGTTTATATCATGTTGTATTGTCAAGCCTTTTATAGAAATAGAAAATTTATTTTGTTTCTTTCATGCTTCAAATTCATGTGTAAAGCTTTATGTCAAACATTTGTAAGGAAGGAAAGATTATATGGTCATGTGAAACAAATATCGAATTGATTGTGCATGATTGAATACGGAGTACCAAAGACAGTGCCAAAGGCACATATGGCCCTTGGGGCAATTGAGGAAAATAAATGGCCAAAAGATGTGTACATGATCAGTACAAGACGGTACTCCGGGACGGTTGAATATATTTAATAAGTAAAATAAGATGCATTAGATATAGCTATGACATATACATATGACATTTACATACCTTTCATGAGGACATAAGTGAGACATTAAACACATATTCCCCTTTCTTCTTAAAGCATGTAAAGCAATATTTTTATGTCAACTGAGCATGTTTAGGATTAGAACTTTCTGCTGAGCGTAGCTCATTCCCTAGTTTTGAGAAATTTTTCAGGAGACCCGACTCTTAGGTGATGGCTGATCACCCGAGGTTTACTTACAAACGACGCTTACCGGGTGACAGGTTCCTTTACTGTCTTTAGTAATAGTAGATGTTGTAGTTATTTTTTGTTATTTTGGATGGCATGCAGAAATTGTGTAGAAAATATTTTATATGGCCATCTTGTACATTTTGATAGACTTGTGTTATGATTATGTTGTAGAGGTGCTTTATTTATTTTGATTAGCTAAAATTGAATGGAATTGTTGATGAGAAATAAATTTCGCGTCCGATCTCGTTCCCGCCTCGTATCTACGAGCTAACCGGGCCAGATCGTGACACCCTCAGGATTTCCGAAATCCGGATTTTGTAAATCCTCCTCAAATCAAATCCTAGGTGCTACCAAACAGCCCCTAAGGATCCGTTTGAAAGTGCAGGAAATGAAATGACATCCAGACAATTTGTTACTTGATTGAACATCTGTAACCATTCTATTTGAGAATTTTAGCTTTTGCATTTCCTTTTACTCAAATTCCAGCATCTTAGTTGAGCTCTAGCATTTCACATGATATATATATATATATATATATATATATATATATATATATATATATATATATATATATATATATATATATATATATATATATATATTTTAAATGTAAACGGGGTAGGCAAAATAGAAGAAATAAGGAGAATAAAAAACCAGAAACAGGAACTTCATACCACGTCATATATATAAACACAGTTGTCGTGAGATCCTGTGTAGATGTATCTCTGTCCAGTGCTGCATGAGCATATGACAAAAATGAAAATAATGAATCCATCAATAGTAAGAGCAGGTAGATTTTCAGTTGAGATCATCAATGAGATTCATAATAATGGGTAACAACTTTTAATTAATAGAAAATGTCAGATTATTAAATTCTGTGGAGAAATTACCTGTGTGATGGGGAGAAATAGCAGCGGATTAGAGTGCGTAAAACTGAATGGCCTCGGTATGTCGCCACTGACTGATCATTTGGATGGCTCAGATGTTTCGCATGAGATGGGTACTCCATCCATCTATAATCCCAATCAGATATCCTAGGCCTGGGGCTGTAGCATCCGAATATATAAGTAGATCAAAACTCACAATAGATTAAACTGCAAGTGAGAAACTTATCAAAGACTTCTACATAAGACGTTGTATTTAGTACATGAACTGAATATACTGCTGGGGACTAATAAGATTTTTAGTACATGAACTGATTATGTGATGAAGGGCCATATTTTGGGACCCGACATTGTATTTTGTTAGTTAAGTTCTACAAAATCAAATTTAATTTAAAATTTAAATATGGATTTCAACTATCCTCACGTTTCATTTGCAAAAAATAAAGAAAAATACTGTCCTCTCATTTCTTCTCTTTTTTAAAGCAATCATTTTATCAATGTCCTCCATAACTCATTACATGATTCCCTCCACAACATCCAAAATTGTCTCCAACAAAACCTACAAATTCGTCCTCCATAACTCATTTACATGATTCCCTCCACAACATCCAAAATTGTCTCCAACAAAATCCACAAATTCCTCCTCCATACAAATTTCAATTAGAAAATTGGATTCAAATTTTGATTTCAAAAACTTAAAGTCAAAATTGAATTCAATATTTCATCTTATCCTACCATCACTTTTTCCTCCATAATTTTCTCCAACCATCTTGAACTAACTAACAAAAATAATTAACCTAATTAGGTTATAGCACAATTTGGGTAACTAAACCAACCCAGCTCAACCATGCCAACCTAATCCAATGATAAGCCCAAATGAAAAAAAGTAAGACCCAACTTCTTCAATAAGTTCAAAAAAATAAATACGATTAATTCAAATCTGTGGGCTCCGAAAATTCGGCATCGGCCTCCAATCGCTTTTCTTATTCGGCGAGAGAGTTTTAACAAACTAAGTTCCGAGATAAATTTTGGAAGACAGATGGGTTTGTAGATAAGACACTACCCAGAGATTTCGCCCTCATTTTGTGAGGACTTTATGATCTGAGTTCTGGTTTCCTATAGGCGCAAGCCCCTATAGTTAATTACCCCTCTCGATCACGAGAGAGAACTTTCGATTAAGGCTAGTCGTCAATCAGATAAGTAGAGTATACGTGTTATCTGGCATATAGTAGCAGCAATGGATTTTGATATTGGTAGAAATTGGATTTGGATTTGGGTATTTGGAAAGGTTTGAAAAGTTTGGAAGATTTGATATTTAAAATAGAAATTTCACCATCGTGCACTTAAAGTGGATGGTGGGGGAGATGATAGACCCGATCAAGATCCCATGGTTCCGTCGTCCCGGGCCATCGTGGTCCCTAGTCTACTTAGTCAGAGGAGGTAGTCGACCCAACCTGACAGAAGGATCCTTGTCGGCAGCCATGGGTTGCTTCGTCCAAGGGGACCTTATAGATCGGGGTTGAATGTTTGTCTAAGGGGACAAATTTTAATCCACCTTAGCTTACAGAGGGCTTTGTGCCCTATCGATCATATCATATTGATTCATATCTCAAGGATTTAACGCCATTAAGGAGCGTATTGGCTCTGGCCATAACCGCTATCTGTGGTGCCATTTGGCGGCAAAACCACTCGGTTCAGAGGGCCCCGGGTCATAACCGTTTACCTGCAATGCCATTTGGCGGCGAAACTGCCGGTTAGAGGACACGTACCACGTCCTTACTGGCAAGAGATTGTTTGAGAATGGATCCTAGTGATATTTTCGACTAGGCATTCGGCTCTTTTGTGAGCTAAAGTAAATTTGAATTGGTCTACCCCGACAAACTTTTGTGGAGGGTGGATGGATTTTGCTTTAAGTAATTGATGGGTTGAATTTCAAATTTAAATATTTCAATTTTTGGGATTTTTAGAGCTTTGGATTTTGAGTGGCATTTTTGGAATTTTTGGAATTTGAATGGACCCCTCGGTTAAGATCTGCCTTTGACACGGCCATCATCGGGGTGTTTGGGGTCATTTCCATTTAGAGCCTGAACCTTGTCGACTCTGTCTGGCTGTCGACAGAGGATCGGGTTCTTCGTAGGCTTCATGCTTTTTGTTTATGAATTTTCTTGATTTCAGGCCTTGAAGGCCGAATATAAATGCATAAAATAAATATTCCGGTCAACTCCGTAACCTTATATTTATTCAATATCTTGAACCCTGTCTACTCCTATTTCTCTATTTAGGAGGATCGGGTTTCGTAGGCTTTATGCCTTTTATTTAGTGAATTCTTTTAATTGTAGGCCTAGAATGCCTAATACGAATGTGTTGAAATAAATACACTGGTCGCTACAGCCGTGCATTCGTTTAAAGGTTTGAACCCTATCGACTTCTATTGATCCGTATAGAAGGATCGGATTCGAACTAGAATTCACTTATCGACCCGCACAGCATCCTTAGGCGTCACGTGTGTACCAATAACACGCTCGCCGGGGCCCATGCGAGTGATTTTTATATACCCTCTTTAGTGTACCTATGTGTATACATTCTCTAGTGCACGCGCAGGGGTATTTTGAAATATTTATAGTTGTGCAGATAATTTACATTTGAATACACAACATTTGATTTCAGAGCTTATACACGCCTTCTATCTGCTTGTACGGATGTTGCAGATCCGGTGGCGTGGCATAGCAGCTTCTGGATATAGTTGTTCACTGCTTCGTACAGGTAGACTGTCATGCACTATTTGTTGTTTTCTGCAGGTGGATCGTAGTGTTACACTACGAATCTCCTGCCTTGTATTAGAAGCTCGTAGGAACTTGTATTCTTTATGCATATTGTTGTGATTTTGGTCTTTACAATACATCCATTACTGTCCGAGGTAGATGTATTCATCTTTAGACTGAAGTTGACTATAGGATACTGCATTTACTGTAGTCTTTATGCATCTACACAGGGGTGGCACGTTGTACATACATCTATGTCAGTAGAGAGATTGTATGCACTGCAGATCTTTTGTTGTATATAAGACCTTTTGTATTTATCACAGTTCTTGTGTATTTGTCTGTAGATAGTATATTGTGTATAAGAAAGGGTCTTCTACGACAACTTGAAGGAGTTTGCATTTGTTGTAGTTCTTTTATGATTGCTCTCAAACAACATCTTGCTCATTGTGTAACAAATCCCACATAGTGACCTGTAGGAGTTTGTGTTTTGTAATCATATCACTCCTACCATTGAGCAAAGTATATTTTTACCAATTGCATGCTCTTCATTCTTTGCAAACACGTCGCTTGTTAAGAATTATGTTAAAAATCATAAGCTTCTTGTTGCCCTTGGAAGAAGCTACTAGTTTGCATTTTGATTGGTACAAGAGCTTTTCAACATTTATTTGGGAACTCTATTTTTTTATTAGCACCTTGCTTGGAATGCTACCACATTTGTCGTACATCTTCTACTAGTATGTCAAATGGGTTCGTAGAGAACTTCTTTGTAGAACATAAGAGGCACTTATTATCACTTGCAATTTGATGGATTGAAAATCATAATTTTATGTTCTTCGCATCTCACTTATGATTGTGCCACTTATTCAATTAGTTTTAATCACTTAAGAACATGATTGAGATATATGGCTTATACTCATGACATGCCTCATTCTTGACCAATTAAATGTCACTTAGGAGATGCCCAATATTACAAGCTGCATCATGCTTTTAGGATCCTCATGTAGTGACTTTGAAACCAAGTCATGCCTTTCATAATCTCTTTTTTGTATTTGACTTGAGATGATTTTCATTTATTTATCCTTCCATTTTCGTAGGCATGCTACAAGAGAGTTTTTTTTTGTTCAAATATTTCAAACTCCACATGTATTGTTCAACTCATGTTCAAGATTGATATCTCTTGCATTTGTTCAATTGATCCTTGCTTGAATAATTATGATTGGCACTTATCATTCATTGCTTGTAGAAATCACAAATTCTTTATAAATTCATCATTTGACCACTTGTCATTTGATTGCAATTCTTTATTCTTAAATGAAGCTCAATTTAATGTTATCCTCTTATATTGCATTTCATTTAACTTTGAATATCATGATCTTTTAATGTTCATTTGAGCTCAATTTTGTTGCAATCACAAGTCTTGTTCTCTTTATTTGCTCAAATTTTTTATTCAAATTCTTTAAGTCATTTTTGAGTCTAAGTTCTTATGTCCCATGTTGTCCAAAAAGTGTCCAAGTCCTTGTCTTTTTCAGATAAAATTTCGGCAGCCTCCCGGCGTCTCCCCCGTTTAGGAGAAATTTTGGGAGACTAGCCTTCCCACCACGCGCAATAAAGGCGTGTATGGTAGGTGCCCTCGGACGAGGACACCGCGGCCGTGTACTTTCCTCCTACCACGTGCAATAAAGGTGTGTATGGGGTCTTCGAGTGCACCTGCATAAAAATAACAATAAAGAAAAAAAACACAGTTTGCTTTCCCCTCGCTCGAGGGTACTTATAAATGACTCCATTTCGCCGTAGGCGCCGCACCGGGGTCACATCCCACCACGCGCAATAAAGGCGTGTATAGGCGGTTTTTCGGTGCGCCGCGGACGTCGAAATGGACCTTAAGGTGATTTCCCATCTCGTCGTAGGCGCCGCACCGGGGTCCCATCCCACCACGCGCAATAAAGGCATGTATAGGCGGTTATCCGGTGCACCACAAACTCCGAAATGGGCTATCGACTTAAGGTTTTGAGTTTAGGAATTTTATACCTTTGCAACATTGGTGGCGACGACAAGTGGCAGGAAAAATTAACTAACTATGAAACTAATAGTTAATAAAAATAATTTAATTAACTATACTATAAATAGTTAATAAAATTAATTTAACTAACTATAATATTAATAGTTAGAAAAAATAATTTTACTAACTATAGTATAAATAGTTAATGAAATCAATTTAACTAACTATTATACTAACAGAAATTAACTATGATATAAACAGTTAATAAAGTTAATCTAATTAACAATAAGACTAACAGTTAGTAAAAATAATTTAATTAACCATAGTTTTAAATAGTTAATGAAATTAAATTAACTAACAATAAGACTTAACAATTGATGAAAATAACTTAATTAAATATAGTAAAAAAATATATATATATATATTTTAAGAATCTCGGCTATTTGTCAAAATGAGATTTTACAAATGGATTAAGCTTAACTGAGCATGTGGACAAAAAAAAAAAAATTATTTATAAGGGGGATGATACCATATGATGTAGATGATGCTTTAAGTACACATGAGTTATTATATGCAATAGTAGTAAATAAATAAAAGAACAAAGTGACAAATCTGTTGAGAATAAACTTCAGGTTTTGTAAAAAAAAAAAGTGACGGAAATCACTAATAATTTGATCATTTACTGATTACTAGTAATAAAACGCACATGTATATAAGAGAATAAAAAAAGTTAATAATTTTATTTTTTGGGAATGACAAATAGTAAATAAAAAAAACTAATAACACTAACTAACAATGCTGACATTACACTGAATAAACTTATGCTAATTACAGGAAACGAAAATAAACAAACTAAAATAAAAATGATAATAATAATTAGCCAACTTCAAAACGTAACATTGATGCTAATATAAAATAATATTTATGCTAGAAAGACTACTAACAGGCATAAGGACAAGATAATAATAATAAAAAAAGTAATGGCAAAGGACAAAGTGATTCACGTGAATATCAAAACTGTACTCATCACTGTAGACTTTAGGAAGCTTTCGGCCATGACTTAGATATTTAAAAAAAAAAAATTAAGATTACTACAGAAATATTCATTTCTTTATTAGACCGTCGCCCATTTGTCTCTAACAAGAATGAAAATAAGTAAAGCACATGAAATATCTGATAAAATAAGATAATAATAAAAAAAAAACAAATCCATGTCAGACATCATCTCCCCTTCCTCGAAGCAAGAAAAAGAACTGTTGTATACTTTTTTTATATATATATATATATAAAAGAACTGCAGATTCTCACATGAAATAAAGCGAGAAGACATGTCAAGTAAAAAAAAAAAAAATTGCAGTTGCAATTTCTCGTAAAAATAAAATAATAATAAAAAAAGTGAGTTTAAAATTTATGTAAGAACTCTGCAACTATTGATGCCCATAAAAGGAGGGGGAAGATGGGTAACTGTGACGGGGTGTGAGAGTGTCTGAAGACTAGGAAGTGGAGCTCGACGTGGGCTTGGGTGGTCGACAGGAAGAGGTTGAAGTCGACGGGAGGGAGCTTTTGGTGTGAGATCTGATGGTGATTTAGGAAGTCTATCGCAAGAAGAGGTAAATGCAAGGGTGGAGGAGCCAAAGCCGGGAGAGATAGGACTGGTTTGGACGTCGGCTTTAGGGCATGGAGTTTGGAAACGAGTCCAGAAAACTATCAACAGAGGGAAGCTAGCTTGAGGGGGAATACTGTAAGCAGGAGCTTAATTCGTGGGAACCCCTTGAAGAGCTCGTTTCATTCAATTTAACGACGAAGGCTCTGCATTTGAAACGAGGTGAAACGTCTGTCCGAGGTTTCCATTCAACCGGATATCCGGGATTCGGCAGAGATTTTTTTTTTCGACAGTCTGAGGTATGCATTTAATTTGATTGGGCTTTTCCTTGTTTGACTTCAGCTAGCTGATCTTCTTAATTTTGTTAAATTAAATTAATTTTTTTATTAAATTAATAATGATGTCGAAGCTTTATCATTATTAACCATGGTAATAAATCTTCTTAAGAAGGAGATGCTTTTCAAAGCATCTATTAGCAGCACCAATGAATCCCTTACAATGAGATTGCTAAGCATGAAATGGCCATTATTAATAACCTTCACTTCTCCATGTCTGCCAAGAGAAATCGAATTGGAGTAGCTTGTATTTATTAGGTGCCTTAGTGCTGTAAGTCTTTCTATTTCATCAGCTAGATGAGAGATGAAATATTTGGATGGCCAAATACCCGTTAACATCTTGAGGGAAATAAAATGTGAATTGTCTTTTGACTTCGGGCAATAAAATGAGTCCTGCTTAGTTGAGTGAGGGAATAAACATCCATCTTCAGTAGTTATTCTCGCCTCGAACCAATCATTTAATATTTCTAATTCGAGAATATGCAACATCTCTAGTTTGCCATTTATCATTCCCGTTTCGCCTTCAAGCCCTCTTATTGTTGGTATGTTAACAGATCTTAGTGACTTGAGGCAACGAAATTGTCCGAAAGGAGGAAGAGTTTCCCATTTACCGCAATCTTCCATCTCGACCTTCTCATTATTTAAACTTTCCAATTCCCCCTCTTTTTTGTGTGGATTTTGGAGTTTAAACGGGTAAGTTTTCAAATAGTCTCAAGAATTTTGAGAGACGACTCTTCATTATTCGCAAGTTTATTGCATTCCTTCCCCGATATGTTCCATAGTCATTCCTTTAGATGGCCGAGCGACACCCAATGCAGTCCACATTCAGACTAAATTATCTTTATCAAACGTATGATCTTGTGAAGCATACAACAAAAATGTAAAATAATTTTGTAGATGATTTTGCAGAACTTTATAGCTTAGTCTTAAAATGGAATTTATAGAATTCTGACTCAAATAAGTTGCTTTCTAGAGCTGCCTTCCAATGCCTTTCATTCGATTTGTCCTTCGAAACACCACCAATGACTTTAGTTGCCAATGGAGATCTTAAAAGATTTTTAACTATTTCTCCAACAATGACTTTTAATTAAATATATATTCTTAATATCGACGACGTTCGGGATGCAATGGTGCCCTCCATTTTGTAATCGAACGTCATTTTGGCACTGACGAGGCTAATTTCCTTCGTAATGCGTGCCTTCTCAACACATTTGGATCGCCTTCAAAATTTGTGACACTGTCTCAAACAATCCAATTTGATTAAGTAAAATGTATATTCTTAATGTCGGCAACGTTCCGGACGCCGTTTTGCAATCGCACTTTGTTTGAGCATCATCGAGACCTTTGTAGCCAATGGAGATCCAGAAAGCTTTTTGACTATCTCTCCATCAATGGATCTTAATCCTTTATAATCATTAGGATTCTCTTCATCAGCAAATACATGAGAGTTAAGGAGTTGCAAACACTGATCTTCTTCAAGGCCCACTAAGAGATTCCAAAATATCTGCAATGACTTTTTCACATCATAGTTGTGGAAACACAAACCCACATTTTCAGATCAAATTCCTTTGTCATTTCATCTTCATGTTGTAAGAGAGTTGTCCTTCCAATACCACCATGGCCTACTATAGATGGAAGAGAAATGTTTCTGTACAAATCAACTCCATTAATAGGAGCTTGGCTTTTCCCATTTGATTGCTTCTTCCACCAGTGCATAACAAAACCCAATGCAATCTATATTTAAGCTGAATTCTCTTTATCGAATTTAATATTATTGGGTTGGTTGTAGGGGTCAACAAAATCAAAGAATTGTCTATGAAGAGCCCTTAATTTTCATATGTATCTTTGCAAAGATAATGATAGCGCTCTTGAGAATCTACAGTGAGACTTTCTATCGGACATTGCTAATGAAGATATTGTTATTCTCATTTATCTTTCCTTCCGAATAGATTTCATATTTGTCATACCTCAAGAAAGATTTCTCTTTTATCTCTACTTTCGAGGATACATTTTTCTAGCTCAATTATGTTGTTGATGTGAGAACCGAATCTGGCCGGTTGAATCGAACCAGCCAATGCTATTAATAGAGTCGCAACCCTGTATAGGGGGTATGTGCTATTCTTTTCGCGAAACAGAGAGTGGAGAGAGGACGGCCGAACTCGTGAAAAAGCTTGGGGAAGTTTTGTTTCGCCAATTTTAGCAAACAATCGCGTTGGAGGGTAAGATTAAACAACTTCTTTTCATTCATATTGTTATAGAAGCGGGGATTTGGGAGAAACGAAGGTGAAAGAGATGAACAATTTGGAAGAAATTGGAAAAAAGTTTGTTTTCTCAAACTTTTATAAATTGTTCCTAATCTTTTCTCTAATTTGTGGAAATATTTAATTTGACGATAAGGAAGACATTTGGAAGCAAGGAGAGAAGATTTGTGCAGGAGAAAGAGGAAGCTTTGGGATTTGGAAAAATCCCCTCATTGTAAGTAGACTTTCATATTAATTTTGTTAGATAGCATATTGTTTTATGAAAATTTTAATTGTTTAATTTTAGGGATTTAAAGGGAGAGACCAAGTTGTAAGAGTTTGTTTCAACAAAGACTCAATGACGAAAGAAGTGAAAATTTTGTAAGGTAATTTCACGTGGAAGAATCCAATGCTTGTTGAGTCATTCAAATTGAGATTTAATATTAATTAAATTGTTATATTCGTGTGAATAGTTAAAACAATTTCAATACAAGACGAATATTTAAGGAGGAGAATCAAATTGAGTAATTATAATTATTAAATTCAATATTTTGTATTATTCTTTCAAATATGATATAGTGTTTTGTATCATAATATTGTTTTAAAAGTTTTATTTTTTTAGACTATCATGTGTGAAATGTTGAAAGTTTAAATGCATAATTGAATATAAATATTATTACAACAGAAAATAAAAGAATGAAATAACATGAATGCAATTATGTATATGTGTGAAAAAGGATGTTATATAATACATGTATGTATTAAGAAAGTATGAAAATGAATAAATGACATATGAAAATGAATAAAAATGTTCAAAATAAATGGAAAAGAAAGTAAAATGATATGCATGCAAACTACATGAGTTCACCCCGTTATGGTACTGCCTGGGGACGTCGTACTCGTGCACGTAAAAAAGAAAAGGTTATGGAAATGAAAAAGAAAAAATGAAAATAGTTGTACATTTGAGTACATTTAGACGGTGCTCCTGTACGAATTAAATGGGAAAACGAAATATTAAAGTTTTATAATGTTTTAAAGGAAAATGACCGGATATGTATAAATGACTGAAATAAATGAAATAAAGTTAAGAAAGTATAAGATGCATATTAAAGATTATAGGTGTATTATAAATAAAAGAATATTATATTAATTGTTTTAACAGTTACCCACTGAGTTTACTATGTAAACTCATTCCACTAATTAAATGTTTCAGGTAAGTCATCAAAGATTTAGAAATAACATAAACAGAAGAGTTCGTGTATAGAATAAGACGTACAACTGATATCAAGTAATTTATGATTTAAAATAAATGCCAAGTATTTTGAAATTTTTTTGTTAGTGGCTCTTTAGATAAAAGAAAATTGAATTTGATGTTTTAATGTTGTTTTGTTTATGAACTAAAATGATTAGATCCTACCGTCCGATTTTTAATTCCTGCCTCGTTAAATCGAACATCGAGGCCGGGTCATGACAAAAGTGGTATTAGAGGCTAATAAAGATTTGTAATTGTGTTTATTGATGATATCTTGATTTATTCAAGAGATGAAGAGAGCTATTCTAATCATCTACAAGTATAGTTGCAAACACTTAAGGAGAATAAGTTATATGCTAAATTTTCAAAGTGTGAATTTTGGTTGAATAATGTAAACTTCCTTGGGCATGTGAGTAGTGGTAAAGGAATTCCTGTTGATAAAAATAAAATTCAAACCATTGTTGAATGGCCAAGGCAAACAACAATTTCAGAGGTAAGGAGTTTTCTGGGTCTTGCTGGTTATTACAGGAGATTTGTAGAAGGATTCTCTCAGATTACAATGCTGTTATCCAGATTAACTCAGAAAGCAGTGAAATTTGAATGGAGTGATCAGTGTGAAGAAGCTTTCCAGAAGTTGAAGACTTGTTTAATGATTGCCCCAATTTTAACAATTCCATCAGATTTAGAAGGATTCAAAATTTTTTATGATGCTTCCTTTAAAGGGAGTTGGATGCGTTTTGACGTAGTATGGTAGAGTGGTGGCCTATGCTTCAAGCCAATTGAAAATTAATAAAAGAAACTACCCCACTCATGATTTAGAATAGACAGTTGTAATTTTTGCACTCAAAATATAAAGACATTATCTATATGAGGTCATATGTGAATTGTTTACAGATTATAAGAGCCTCAAGTATATTTTCAATAAAAAAAAACTTAATTTGAGGCAAAGAAAGTGGTTAGAACTCATTAAAGATTATGACTTGAACATCAGTATCATCCTAGAAAGGCAAATATGGTTGTAGATGCACTTAGCAAAAAGATCATGGAAATTCAAATTGGCTAATCACCCGCAAGAACAGATAACCAGGATATGAAAAAATTAGAGATTTCAGTGAACAATCAGAAAGAGACTAAATATATGATATTAAACCATATGGTTATTGAATATACTTTGAAGGATAGAGTGCTCAATTCATTTTCTCAAGATAAAAAATTTTAAGAGAACATAAGGAAAGTGTAATCAAGGCAGTTAGAGGACTTTAAAGTTGATGGAGAAGGATTATATCCTAAACCCTAAACCCTAAACTCTAAACCCTTCATGCTCAAATAATAAGAAATCTCCTTCAAACACTCTCTCTCACTCTCTCATTCAAATTCCCTTTAGTATTCATGAAGACCAAGTGACAAAAAGATTTCATGACAGTTTAGGGTTTAGGGTTTAGGAATCTCACCTCTCAACTTATAAAATTCATCCAGGCAGTACAAAGATGTATCAAGAACTGAGAGGGTTGTTTTGGTGGCCCAGATTAAAAAGGAATGTTGCATAATTTATAGTAAAATGTATTATCTGTCAGATGATTAAAGCAGAACATCAAAAGTCAAGTGGTCAACTACAACATTTACCTATACCATAGTGAAGATGGGAAGACATTGCAATGAATTTTGTAATAGGATTACCTAGGTCAAGACAGAGTTGAGATGCAATATGGGTTGTTATTGATAGATTAACTAAGTCAGCTCACTTCTTACCAATAAAAGCAGACATATTTCAGTGAAGAAATTGACAAAAATATATGTGGATGAAATTGTGAGATTGCATGAAATTTTAAAATCAATTGTTTCTGATAGAGATGCCAGATTCACTTCTAAATTGTGGAAGAAAATCCAGGAAGGCATGTGCATCCGATTGACTTTTAGTACAACATTTCATCCTCAAAAAGATGGACAATCAGAAAGGACAATTTAGACTTTGGAGGATTTATTGAGATTATGTGTTTTAGATTTTGGAGGAAATTGAGAGACACACATATCGTTGATTGAATTTGCATACAATAACAGTTTCCAATATAGTATTGGAATGACATCGTATGAGGCTCTTTATGGGAGGAAGTGCAGAACACCCTTGTGTTGGGTAGAAATAGGTGAAAGAAAAATCATTGGAACTGAACTGATAGATGAGATTACTAGCAAAATCAGATTGATTAGAGACAGATTAAAGACAGTGCAAGATAGACAACAAAAGTATTATAATGTAAAGCATAGACCAGTTGACTTTGAAGTTGAAGAATTTGTTTTCTTAAAAGTCAGCCCAATGAAAGATGTGCAAAAATTTGGAAAGACAAGAAAATTGAATCCAAAATTCATAGGTCTTTTTGAAATCATTGAGATCATTGAGAGGATTGAAAATATGGCTTACAAATTGAATCAACCAGTGCATATACAAGGAATTCATAGTGTTTCATATATCAGTGCTTCGAAAATATATATCAGATGATTCAAAGAGAATTCAGTCCAAATTAATTGACTTGCAGTCTTATTTGAAATATGTTGAGGAACCTAAAAGAAGACTGGATTACGATGTAAAACAGTTGAGGCATAGAACAATATCTTTTGTAAAGATTTTATGGAAGCATAGATCAGAAAGAGATGCCACCTGAGATAAGGAAGCTAAAATGAGAAGTCAATATCCTTATTTATTTAACTAAAGTATGTTTCCTTATTCTTGATTTAATTTCGAGTATGAAATTTTTATAAGTATGGAAGATTGTGAAAATCGGATCTGGTCGGTTCAACCGAACCGGCCAATGCTAATAATAGAGTTGCGACCCCGTACAGGGGGGCCGATAATGTTCTTTTCGCGAAACAGAGAGGGGAGAGCAAACGGCCAAACTCGCGAAAAAGCTTGGGGAAGTTTTGTTTCGCCAATTTTAGCAAACAATCGTGCTGGGGGGTAAGATTAAACAACTCCTTTTCATTTCTATTGTTATAGAATCGGGGATTTGGGATAAACAACGGTAAAAGAGAGGAACAATTTGGAAGAAATTGGAAAAAAGTTTGTTTTATCAAACTTTTATAAATTGTTAATAATATTTTCTCTAATTAATGGAAACATTTAATTTGACGATAAGGAAAGACAACTGGAAGCGAGGAGAGGAGATTTGTGCGGGAGAAAGAGGAAGTTTTGGGATTTGAAAAAATCCCCTCATTGTAAGTAGACTTTCATATGAATTTTGTTAGATAGCATATTGTTTTATGAAAATTTTAATTGTTTAATTTTAGGGATTTAAAGGGAGAGACCAAGTTGTAAGAATTCGTTTCAACAAAGACTCAACGACAAAAGAAGTGAAAATTTTGTAAGGTAATTTCACATGGAAGAATTTAATGTTTGTTGAGTCATTCAAATTGAGATTTAATATTGATTAAATGTTATATTCGTGTGAACAGTTAAAAGGATTTCAATACAAGACAAATATTGGATGAGAATCAAAGTGGGTAATTATAATTGTGAAATTCAATATTTTGTATTATTTTTTTGAATATGATATAGTGTTTTGTATCATAATATTGCTTTAAAAATTTTATTTTTTTAGACTATCATGTGTAATATTAAATGGACATGTTAGTAGAGAGGTAGATGATTTTAAAAGCATTCATGTTGGCTATGAATTTGGAACGACAAATGAATGTGACAAGACCATATTAGATTTTTGTTTAACTTATGATTTTTTTAATTGCTAATACCTTATTTAAGAAAAGGGATGAGTGTCTCATTACTTATAAAAATGAATATAGTACAACTTAGATTGACTATTTTCTTATAAGTAAATTAGATCATTTAGATTGTAAAGTTATTCCGAGTGAAAATTTATGTACCCAGCATCGATTATTAGTTTTGGACTTTAAGATATTCTAGGATTAGATGGGGGCATTTAAAGAATATTAACAAAAATATTTTTGATAGTAAGATTTTAGATCTTAAGATTTTGCCCTGTGCATGAGAATACTAATGTTATGTGAAAAAGTGGCTAGTGATATTAAGAATATTACAAAAGATGTACTTGGAGTATCAAAGAGAAAAGCTCATAATAGTAAAAATAATTGGTGATGAAATTTAAATGTGCAAGAAAAGATTAAAAATAAGAAGATTTGTTATAAAAATTGGTTTAATTCTAAAAATTCTGTAATTGGGAAAGATATAAAAAAGCTCGTAAGAAATCTAAGAAAGCAATATACGATGCAAAGATCTTAGCTTTTAGTGATTTATATAATAGATTAGATACTAAAGAGAGAGAAAGATATATGTATAAATTAGTCAAACAAAGAGATTAGAGTAGTATGAAGATCAAAAAATATTTTTCTTAGAAGATGATATTCAACAAAGATGGATGAGATATTTTGCTAAACTTTTTAATAAAGATTGTGAAAATAAGATTGACTGTAATGACCATAGCACCCTAAATGAAAATAAAGATTTATGTTTTTATCAGCGTATTAGTAAAATCGAAGTTAGAGAGGCTTTGACAAAAATGAAGGGTGGAAAAGCTGTTGGACTTGATGATATTCCAATAGAGGTGTGGAAATGCTTAGGAGATAAAGGAATTTCTTGGCTTATTAAACTTTTTAATACTATTTTGAAAACTAAAAAAGATGCCAGATGAGTGGAGAATAAGTGTGTTAATTCCTATTCTTAAGAATAAAGGTGATGCACAAGATTGTGCGAATTATAGAGGAATTAAATTAATGTGTCGTACTTTAAAACTATGGGAGCGAGTTATGGAGCATATGTTGCGGCGTGATACTAATGTTTCTCAAAATCAATTTGGATTCATGCCGGGTAGGTTGACTATGGAAGCCATACATTATTCAGAGGTTTGATGGAGAAATATAGAGAAAATAAGGAGGATCTATATATGATATTTATTAATTTAGAAAAAAACATATGATAAAGTTCCAAGAGAAGTTCTATCGAGAGTTCTTGATAAGAAATGAGTTAATAACGCTTATATTCAAATCATTAATGATATGTATGCAGGAGCAATTACTTGTGTTTAAACACAAGGTGGTTTGACCAAGTATTTCCCTATTTCAGTTGGGTTACATCAAGGATCAGCCTTAAGCCCATATCTTTTTGCTTTAGTCATGGATGTTCTCACTAGACATTTGCAAGAGGATGTACCTTGGTGTATGCTTTATGTTGATGATATTCTTCTTGTTGATAAGGCTAGAGAGGGAGTTGAAGGCAAACTTGAATTATAGAGGTCAACCTTAGAGTCTAAAGGTTTTCGCTTGAGTAGATCTAAAATGGAATATATGGATTATAATTTTAATAGTAATAGACCTAATGAGGGGATTGTGACTTTGAGCGATCAAGTCATTAATAAGAGTACACGTTTTAGATATCTTGAATCTATTGTTCAGAGTGATGGTGAAATAGACGGGGATATTATCAGTAGAATTCAAGTTGGATGGCTGAAGTGGAGGAATGCATCAGGCTTGTTGTGTGATAGAAAAGTACCCCTCAAACTTAAGGGAAAATTCTATAAGATGGTGGTGAGGCCTGCAATGCTTTATGGTGCCGAATGTTGACCATTAAAAGAGAAGCAAAATACCAAGTTAAGTGTGGTAGAGATGAGGATGCTTAGGTGGATGAGTGGCTTTACCCTTAGAGATAGGATATGAAATGAGTATATACGTGAAAAGGTTGGAGTAGCTCCAGTAGAAGATAAGATTAGAGAGAGTCGCCTTAGATGGTTTGGTCACATAAAACGGCAGCCTTCCGATGACCAGATTATGAGAGTAGAGGTATTAGATTTGACTTATGTTAAGAAAGGTAGAGACAAACCTAAAAAGACTTGGTTAGAAAATATTAAGAATGACCTTCCTTATTTATTAGATTAAACGAGAAATTGACTTTTAATAGGACACAATGGAGGAAAAGGATTCATGTAGCCGACCCCACATAGTGGGATAAAGGCTTGATGCTGTTGTTGTTGTATCATGTGTAAAATGTTGAAAGTTTAAATGCATAAATGAATGTAAATATTATTACAACATAAAATAAAAGAATGAAATAATATGAATGCAATTATTTATATGTGTGAAAAAAATGTTATATGATACATGTATGTATTAAGAAAGTATGCAAATGAAGAAATGACATATGAAAATGAATAAAAATATTCAAAATAAATGAAAAAGAAAGGAAAAGGATATGCATGCAAACTATAGGAGTTCACCCCCTTATGGTACTGTCTGGGGATGCTGTACTCGTGCACGCAAAAAGGAAAATGTTATGAAAATGGAAAAGGAAAAATGAAAATGGTTGTACCTTTGAGTACATTTTGACAGTGCTCTTGTACGAATTAAATGAGAAAATAAAATATTAAAGTTTTATAATATTTTAAAGGAAAATGACCGGATATGCATAAATGACTGAAATGAACAAAATAAAGTTAAGTAATGATAAGATGCACATTAAGATTATAGTTGTATTGTAAATAAAGAATATTCATATTGATTGTTTTAACAGTTACCCACTAAGTTTATTATGTAAACTCATTTCACAAATTAAATATTTCAGGTAAGTCTCTAAATATTTAGAATGACAGAAATAGAAGAGTTTGTCTATAGAAGCAACGTACAACTGATATCAGCTAATTTATGATTTGAAATAAATACTAAGTATTTTGAGAAATTTTTGTTAGTAGCTCTTCAAATAAAAGAAAATAAAATTTGATGTTTTAATGTTGTTTTGTTTATGAACTAAAATGATTAGATCCCGCCGTCTGACTTTTAGTTCCCGCCTCGTTAAATCGAGCATCCGGAACAGGTCGTGACAGTTGATCACCTTAATTCTTCCTCCAAAGCCACTTCAACATTCATAAGTGTTTTTTCATAGTTGAGAGGAATTGATACAACATGAGACAACTACTTCTATCTTTAACAATAAGTTATTTAAGTTTGTCAATATTTTAACATGTCAGGTTTATGTGATCTTTCTTCTTTGATAATTTATTATTTGTAAAGGGTAAGATGATCATTTGACATATATACCCGCAACCATTATCTTAACACAAGTTGGGATAGAATGTCAATAAATTTATGACTATTATTGCAAATAGTATGACTATGGTTGAAATTAGGATTGTAAATTTGTAAATACACATCATTTCGTCTCAACCTCTACATGGATCAATTACTACCTCTTCTTTTCTATACATAAGATTTCTTATTTCTTTTACTCTCATTCTTTTCTTTTTTATGCCTCTCTAAATCTTCCTTTATATCAACTTATTATCTTCTGAATAAATCAGTGTATAAAATCCACCTTGGTCTTTACATTCAATACCCAATCTTCATCTATAGGAACCTACTTTACATTTTTTCCTAGCCTCTGGTGAACTCTAATGGCTTATGGCTAATCATGATATGAGTTGACTCACCAAGGTTTGATCTTAGCTAGGGATGGTGGATCTTCTTCACGCAAGAAAAACTGAAGCCACTGGAGTTCATTGACAATTATGATGACGGCTCTTGACATCAGCCAGGACTTCATTTGAATGAAGCCACTTCCAAGATGTCAAGATAGACCTCTCATGAAGACAAATCGGATAATTCTATTATTTTGACAACTAAATTAGACCAGTGTAAGTAGAATATTAGGGGTGGCCAATGCTTCATTTCCACTAGGGTACTGCTATTAGTTTAGCATGCTTCATAATAGCAGAAATTGTTGTCAAAGAAGTACATATTTTAAGGTGAGGATGTTCCTGTAGATTCACAACCCCTTGATTTCTTCATTAAGGCAAGCGACCTCCATGATATTTGGATTGGATGAGGATAACTAGGGAATATGATTCATCTTGTCTAGTTAATTGTGATTGATGGATTACTTTGTCTTTGGTAGGACAAACAACTGGAACAATAAAGCTATTATATGATAGCCAAGTTTTTTATATTTTTGCTTAATTTGGGTTAGTTAACTTTCTAGTGTAGAAATTGAGGCTTAGGCGATTTTGCCATTCTAGGCATATGACAACTTGCATGGAATTGATTTACCACCTTGATTTATTGTTGGTAAATTGGAACATAAACTAATTATACTTTATTATTCTGAGGCTGTTACCTATCGGAAAGCAAGCCAAGATAGCAAAACTTGTACTAATTTGGAGTTAGCATTAACTTGTTCCAAATCGCCACTCAGGATTGTTAAGTTGCTTCTGAATACTCTAATCAATTTATATTGGTTATGTTCTAGGCCCTTGTAAAAATAATTCCTTGGCTTGGTTAACAAAACTAGGTTAAGATGATTTCTCAGCCTAGTTACAAGGTAACCGATTAGTTTTGACAGAGCAACGCTTTGCTTGCGTGGTTTTCACATTAGGCATCTTAGGAGGATGCCATGCGATGGAAGCAACTCACCTAATTACTTTTAAATTAACCAAGCTTTTAGACCATGGGTTTAGATGAGTGTATATCAATCTCTTGGGAGTTTACATTAACAACCACCTGATAGGGGAGTAGAATTTTGCTCCATGCGTGACTATTGATGATCAACCAATAGTGGAATGTAACCACATGCATAGTCATGGATTGTATATCCATCCCAAGGCATGTTGAAATGCACATTTATAACTATATATATATATATATATATATATATATATATATATATATATATATATATATATATATATATATATATATATATATATATATTATATATATATATATATATATATATATATAGTTAGTCAGTTAGTTAGTTATTTAGTTAATTAGTTAGTAATGTTTTTATGGGTCATAGAGTGATCATTTATACGTCCACAATCAGATCATATATAAAAATTTCGAGAGATTCCTACCTAGTTCTATAAAATAAGCAAGAGTGACTCAACTGGGCCGATTGATTGCAACTTCCTAGTGACAATGTTAAATTACCAAGACATTGACATATTTTATACTATCTTTGTTTTACTCATATTTAGCTTAACATATTCAAAACATTAATGTAAGTTTAAAGATATGTTATCTCATTTTATGTAATTAAATAGTAATGGTCTGATAATGAATGCGACCATTAGTATAAAATCATCACTTTCTTTTACATTATATTTAACACAGAATGAAGTCTTCATGTTGACATGAAGTAATACATACCACTTAGGTCCAGAAGACATCTTTCTGATGTCCCATAGTTTAATAGTCTGATCTTTACCATTGGATATAAAATACCGACCATCTCCTCGGCTGTCAATGAAAGTAATACCTTCTAAATGCCCAATCAACACTCCTGCAGCTTGTTCTTTTTTGACTATACAACGTCTATCCCAAACCTGAATACTCTATAGTTATTTTCCATTCTTGATAGAAAAATAAAGAATTTGAAAATTTGCACAATAAAATATAACTAAAATAAGAAATTGGCCGAATTTACAAATTAAGTGAAAATAAGATAATATGTGATTTAGTTAAAAGCCGAACCATAGCACTAAGCATAGCACAACAAGGCTTCAACATAAAGAAGGTATGAACTAGGCGTATGTTGAACTCAGATTGAGTTCTGTGACTATCCTTTAGCTGCGGTCACAAATAGACCAACTCAACGCAAAGAACATTTTTGAACTATTTTGCGTATTTGAAAGTTAACAAGATCTCACAACATAACCTATAATCTTCCTACATTTAATAGTTCATGTATGCATAATTGATCACACTCAAGTTGCTACGGCTAAATTTGAAGATAAATAGTTTTTGAACGAATCATTTCTTTAAACCATATAAATTTGTCAAAGCCCTCTTCCATCATATCCTTTTCATACCAACAGATTCACTGTTTTATTAAAGAAAGATTGTCACTTTAAATCAATGGCTAAATGTCGACACACAAAAAGTTGATGTAGATAATCGCAGTGCATGATTTTATATGAAGTTCTTTCATCAAATTACTAAAGGAGAACTTATCAGATTGACAACAGACAATAAATTCTTATAAAACCTTCTTTCTGCAAGTGAAGTTTGTTTCTAGCACCCAAAAAAAAAAAATAAGAGAGCGCTTGTTTCCAGCACAACAAAAAAATAAATAATTTTTAAGTACGAATGAATAGTGAATATTACCTTACAGAGATTGTCATCACTACCAGAATATATGAGATTGCCAGTTTCATCAGCAAAAGTCACTGTGTTCACATCAGACTGGACAAAAAAGAAAGAAAGTGTATAAATAGTAAAACAGAGTTCAAACAGCCTGCAATTTTCACAAGAAAATGTCTACCAAGACTGGAGAAAAAAATTCTAATTTTTTTTTAAAGCAAGCAATAGAGTACAATTACGTATATACATGGTACAAGAAAGATCCTCGTGGTGCCGTTGTTAATAAGATACCTTCCTGAGTATGATAAGATATTTTACTGTAGTATTGTTAAGTAATAGGTCAATTGCACATTTAAATCTCTTGTTGCTGATCCAGGTGCATAACTTAATAACAATAAACCCATACTTCAAAATAAAAAAAATAAAAAAATCTATTTTACATTTTTGTTTTTTTTAATCATTTTCATAACAAAATCTGAAATAAATGGACTTATAAATCTATTTGAAATAAAAAAATATAAAATAGTTTTATAAATTTATATGAAATATTACAATTTAATAAGAAAAAATGTAAATGTATTGAATTAATGTCATAATTATTTTGTTTTCATAGGTCAAATCAGTCAACAAAGGGATTATTTTTTTGAAGACCATAAAATGATATTTTCAAATTTCAATGTTACTTAATAAAAATGATTTGAAAGCATTCATTAATTCCACCATATCTTGAGGGTTACTATTATTGGCTCCATATTGAAATTGTGTTCTCTTTTCCGTGAAATGCTCCCCATTTTAAAATTTTGGATAATTTGCTTTCCATTTCTTTCTAGATTTTTAAATCTAAAAAAAAGGAGAAAATGCTATGCCAAAATGGTGCCTTCCCATGGCCTGCCACTTTTCATTTTCTCTCTCGCACATTGCTTTGCTTTATAGCATCTAGAAGGATTTTTTTTTTTTTGGGGGGGGTGGGGGGCAAAGCTCTTGTATTAATCTCCAAAAGATTACAAGTGTACTGCTATGCAATATAAAAAAGAAGATGAGCAGCTACAAAAGGCCAAAAATTAAAAAGAGGACAGGCCCGAAAAAACACAAAACTACCGCTTCAAAAATTCACCATAAAATAGCCACTGGAAGAGCAACAAAATAAAACTTCTCCACCTAAAGAAAAGAAAAGGCCAACAACCAAGAAAGCCTGCACTAAGAATAAAAATACATTAATAAAAAATTTAATCAGACGGTCAAAAAACACCCCTGGTTTCCCAAAGACCATCCAAGGGATGTCAATCTAGAATGCAGGAAATTCATCATCGTCCAAGGACAAGCAATAAAAATCCAGATTTTGCATTAGAAGCAGGCACACGGTCCAGAGGTGGCAAATCAAAAAAATCAGCAGCACACGGCCCGAACAGAAAGCCAGAACAAACCCAAATAAAGAAGCATAGTTCTTGCATCTAAATATAACATAAGCATCTGATCCACAATGTCAGCACAACTCAAAACAGCAGCCGCACGAAAAAACAAAAGGATTATGATTGGCATAAAGCTCTTAAGATATCCCCATTTTTCCAATTAATAAGTTTCTTGTCAACTGCAATTTTGATAATAGAGCACAAGGTGCTAATGCTCCTAAAATTTGAATTAAACCTCCTTTCATTTCGTTCCCTCCATAACAAATAAGTAGCACAACAAACGGTTAAGAAATAGTAATGTTTAAGATCTTTCATTGAATAAATCCTATCCTCCAAAAATTGAAGAACCTGAGAAAGAGACGGCCTCAACAAAAATTCACTTAAAAAGGGTATCAAATTCTCCAAAACAGAGAAAGAGTAATCACATTCGAAGAGGAGGTGGGTGGGTAGCAATTTCAGGGTGGGCAAAATAGAGGCTGTAATTAGGCTCAATACTGATATTCCTTTTTAGTAATTCATCCACAGTTTTGAGACCCGTCCATAACAAGCCAAGCGTAAACCGAGTATTTTAAAGCAAGATGTTTATGCCAAATAAATTTAGACCAAGATAAAGTATTCTCCTCTTCAAAGAAGTCATTGATAAAAGCAGTCCAACAGATTTTTTTCATTATCCTTCCAGGAAATAGTATGGCTAGGCTCAGAAGAATTAGGAATAGATTCCAAAACAATGCTAATAACAACATCCACTGTATCCGGTAAGATCCAACCACCTCCAGCAATAAATTCAGCAACTTAGAAACGTAAGTGAAGGTGGAGCAAGTGGAATTATGTAAATAAGCAGCATGTAGAGAGTTCCCAAAGACCCACAGGTCCCAAAGCATAACCTGATGTGATGCATGATTTGAGTTACAAATGATTAAAGAAAAGGAAATTAAATAAGAGCTTAACCGTTTATAAAGTCATGCTTCAAATTAAAATTGGTTACAAGAATTTGTAGAGTTCCACTTTGCTTAGGTTAAAGAATTACAATGAAAATTGATCGAGCGATTTAAGCCAATGCAAAGGAAAAAGTAAAGTTAAAAGCTAGTGAATTAAATCCAACAATTAATAAGGAGTTGTTCACCTTGAGACCTCTTCTCTCTTTCCTACAAAACTAGGTTGAGCGGCGGAAGATCGTCCAAGCTAGTAGTGAGGTTGCCACGAGGAGGGAGGAGCCAATGATTGTCGCCACGGGGAAGGAGCTTGGAGGTGGAGGAGGCGTGGGTGGGTGGCCGTCGATGGTCCACTCGTAGTCCTGACGTTGTCTATCGATGACTTTGATGAGGGATGGGAGGATCCGATCCAAGTAATCTCCCACGGTGTCTTCGTCGGATTCAAATCCCGCGTCGAAGAACGGCGAGCGGAGGACGTCGAGATTTCCTTGGGCATCAAACACAAGCCCCCATTCTAACTCGGGATCCACCATGCGACATGGAAGAGACGATGGGTGGTCGCCGCAAGAAGCTCTCCAATGAGAGGGAGAGGAGGACGGCGGGTTGTAGAGGGGATGGGGAGGCCGGCGGTAGAGAGGGGGAGAGGAATTGTTTTGCTTTGAAACAAAAGCTGAAGTTTAATTTCAATTTGAGGAAATTGGGAGGGAAAATATTAGGGATTTGAATTTCAATTTGAGGACAATTAAGGCCTTAATGATAAATTAATGGGAGAGAGAGAAAGGGGGAGCCGGCGGTAGAGAGAAGGGGGAGAGAGAGCTTAAAACTGAAATTATTTCAGTTTTTATGCAAGGGGAGGGAAAAATAATTGGTCCTAATTTGAATTTCAAATAGGATTAGGGAGTTAATTGGGTAATTAATGGGAAGCAAGAATGGGGGCAGGCGGCATGGCTAGGGAGAGAGGGAGTTATGGAGAGAGGGAGGGGGTTTTCCAAATATAAAATGATGACTAGGAAAATATGAAATAAAATCCAAATCAATTTAAATTTAATTAATTTGGATTCATTCAAAAACTTTCCAAAATAGAATTTTCCAATTTTGGAAATAAATTGAAATTTGAAATTTCAAATTTCAATGAGAAGTAGGTGAGGGGGTGTGGGGAGGTGGTGGAACGGAAAGGAGGCCGGCGGCAAGGTGGCCGGCCGGCGAGGCTATGGTGGCCGGCTGGTGGATCTAGGGACGGCGGCAATAGGAGCTTGGCTTCTTGCTTCCTCTTCTCTAACTTGGGGTCTTTGGTGGCGGAGAGACAAGAGACTAGAGATCTCAAGCCTTGGTTGATTTCTACAAGTGAACTCACAAAGAGATCACAAAGAACTCACTAAGAGATCTCTACAATATTGAACTCACAAAGAGGACAAAACATAAGAAAATTTCATTTCAATAATTCATCCCTCATACAAGAAACAAGAGCCATTTAAATAGGCTCCACATGACAACAAATATAAAAGTCTAAAATGCCCTCCGGGCTACAAAAGCAAACTAATACCCTCAAGGGTAAAATGGGAAAACTGAAAAAAATAAATGCATAATACATAAAATGCTAGTGCAAATAAAAATCAGTAGTAGAGGCTCTCCATCATGGCCGTCGATCTCCGATGTCGTCTCTGGTAGACGCGCTGAAATCTCCTATCGATGACCTCATCATAACCAGCTTGATGTAAGGAGTGATAGTGAAATTTATATTGTTAGCAGTGCTCTTCTCCACCTTACAAATAGTGGACGAACGCTTAGAGGCCTTGTTTATGATAGGAGTCCATGGGATAGAGTATTTGCTATTCAACCAAGTAAAGAGGGGAGATTGGGAGTTATAAAACCTAAAGATGAGAGAGCAGCAATTGGCATATTGAAGAGATTGGAGATCAGGAAGCCCAAAGCCACCAAACTTCTTAGGTTTACAAGTATTGTGCCAAGCTATAAGATATAACTTCTTTGCCTTCGTGTCTCCAAAAAAGAGGAAACGAGTAGACATTATACCCAATTTTTGAGACAATCTTTGGGTATGATCGAATTTCTAATCCAATAAGCAATCGTATTCCACACAGTGTATCTAAGATATTGGAGGCCCCGGCCAAAGAGAGGAGTCTAGCCTTCCAACCAGCCAACCATTTAGAGATGGACAGTAAAATAGGTTGATAGTCAGGCGAGAAAAGGTTCTTAGAAGAAATGGGAAGCCCAAGATATGTCATCTTAGTGCAGTGAGTTGGAATGTTGAGAGCAACACAAATTTCCATAGGATAAGAGATGTACTTTGAGATGATGAGCTTGTTTTATCCTGATTAATCTTTAAGCCAGAAGAGTTAGAAAAAGAATTCAAAACATTAAGTAACCTCTCGCAATTTTGATTGGAAGCATCTCCAAAGATCAGAAGATCATCAGCATAAAGGAGATGAGTGAGGTGTAAGCAATCAGTAGAAATACCAATGAATCTGTCCTGAGATGATGGATTATCAATCAAGCAAGTGAAGACATCCATAACAATGCGGAAGAGGTAAGGACTTAACGAACAACCCTGTGTAAGACTGGATGAGGATTTGAAAAACCCATCTAAATCCCCATCAATACAAATAGAGAAATACACATCCGAGATACAAGCCTTGGCCCAGGAGATAAAAAGAGGGGGAAAACCTTTTTGAATCATTCTGTTAAGAAGGAAGTTTCTTGAGACCGAATCAAAAGCTTTGCAAATATCAAATTTCGCACAGATCAAGCTTTTCTTAGCTGATTTCCTGAATTTTAGCATAAGTTTTGAAGCGAGGAGAACATTGTCAGTGGATATCCAATCTTTTATGACGCTAGATTGACTATACCCAATGATAAAAGGCATAATTCCCTTAATTCTCATAGCCAAAATTCTAAAAATTATCTTGTAAAAGACATTGCATAGGGCTATAGGTCTGAAATCAGAGACATTAGTAGCATGAGACGTCTTAGGAATGAAGGATATAGCCATCGCTTTGACCATCTTAGGGAGATACCCTTTAGAAAAAAAAATAATTTGACTGCTTTGCAAACAAGAGGCTCAACAATCAGCCAACCTAACTTATAGAACTCTGAAACCATCGGGACTGTAGAAGAATTAGAGTCCCGACCAACACAGCCGCCTTAATTTCATCATTCGATAACATCTCTGTTAGCATAGCCGCCATATGAGGAGGGATGGCATAACCATTAGGAATGGAGGATATATTGGAATGAGTTGGGAGGAGAACTGTAGAGAGATTGGAAGTGCTGGATGATAGATGTAATCATTCCATGTCTATCAGTAAGATCAACAGTAGAAATCAAGTGAGAACAGTTGAGGTTCTTTCTTTTTCTAATTCTGGCATAAAGATATTTTAAATTATCTTCACAATGGGTTAACCACTTCAACTTGGCTCTTTGATTCACCCAATTAGACCAAATAGAAGAGCAAACCAAATTTTTTTCATTGATGCACTTAAGCTTCTCATTCATAGAAGTGTTTTAAGGATCCGACCTAATCAAATTAAGGCAATAAGATTGACGATCATATAAATTGTTAATGTGGTGGAGAGATGAGTGGAGGAAGCCAACTTCTTACCTTTTGATGATAGAATTGAAGGTTTGTAGCTTGTGGAAAAATTGGAAATAGGTTTTTTTCTGTATGGTTGAGCAAAAACATTAATTAAATCGGTCCAATAATTATTCTGCTTAATCCAGAAATTCTTAAAGAGGAATCTGTGGTGAGTTTTAATTTGATGCCTCGGGAGGAGTATGAGAGGGGAGTGGTCAAAGCAGGTAGGGTTTGAAACTTCATAGAAAGAGCTAGGAAAGCACTCAAGCCAACTATCATTTACCAACATTTTGTCTAACTTCAGGTGTATGGGATTGTCAGTTCTCTGGTTAAACCAGGTGAACTTATGACCAGTCGAAGCCAAGTCTAGAAGAGCTGCATAAAAAATAAGAGCATTCATATCCCACATGTTGGAGGGAAAGAGAGGAGAACCCCCAGATTTCTCAAAAGGGTGGCGACAACAATTAAAGTCACCAGAGATGATCCAAGGGGCATTGGTATTAGAGTTGAACTCCTTTAATTTATCCCAAAGCAAAGATCTTTCAGAATGGGAATTTGAAGCATAGATGACCGACATATAGAAAACAGACTCATCCCCCATCCCAACTTCACCAAAAATCATTTGTGTGGAAGTGAAAATGGGGTTGAAATGAATTTTCTTGAGATCCCATTTTATCCAGATTCTACCAAAATTTGAGAGATTGAAATTGTGATAGCTATCTTCATTTTCAAAAACATAATGGTTGAGACAAAACCAAAAGTTCGAGAGACTTTCATCATGAATCTTGTTCTCCAGAACACAAATTAACTATAATTTGTACTAACAAACTAACTTCTTACAAGAGTAAACCTTATCTGGGCTATTGAAACCTCTCACATTCCAAGCAGCTAATCGGGGTAAGGTCATTAGGATTTTTGTGGGTGGTTAGGAGGCTTTTTTGCTTGCTTGCTTGCTCCTAGAAGCCTTTTGTTGAGTAGATGGTGGGTTGGAGGGAACTGTAGCCACATGGAAAGTGGCAAAAGAGGAGGAATGGATATCTTTCAGGTTCTCTTTTAAAATGTCAAATTTATTTGGCGATAAAATATGGACCTGTGGGTTGGGGGGAATTGTTGTATCGGAACATCCTTCGTTAGAGAGTTTAGGTTGGGAAGAGAGTTGGTAGGGTTATTTATGGAATGGGAAGGAGAAGGTATAACCATAGAGGGAGGTTGGGGGATAGTCACAGTGGAGGTCGTGGCAATTTGGGAAGAAAATGGGTGTAGATAACTAGGCAGTGGATAAGTTTATTTTGAAGTTAGGTTTAAGGGATTTTGTTGGGATTGAGTTGTAACAGAGTGGGTGGAGGGCCTATATTGCTTCATACTTGTGCTTCTTCCACGCGAATGAGGCTGAGTAGAGATAGGGGGAACTTGGGGTTTCATGGGGCTAAGATCCAGCAAGTGAACAATGGAGCCACAAAAATTGCAAGGAATGAGTTTCCATTCATACTAAATCTTCAGGTCAATGGGTTCTCCCAATACGATGATTGGAAGGGACTAGGGGTACGCACAGTTTTTGTCACTTGAACAAAGACCCTCACATAAGTTAGGCGAGTTTTTTCGGCGGTCAAGTTGTCCACAACCAGAGGAGTACCGATCTTACTCGCAATGCGGGAAATCCCTTCGAGCATCCAACAGGGAAGAGGGAGATCAAGGATCTTGAACCGAATGGGGATGGAGGTAAATTCCTCCTGTTTAGACTTGAAGTTGGGAGCCCATTCTAAAGAACAAACGGCTTTCCGAAAAAAAAAAAACCAACCCCCCCCCCCCCCCGATAAAGCCATCTCATAATCCTCATGGGAGGTAAATTTCAGCATAAAGAAACCATCACTAAGTGAAATTAACTGCAACATACCTTTCAGTTTCCAAGACTTACGGATAGCCAAGAGGAGTGATTCGTAGTAAGGTCAGCGGCCGATGGAGTAGCCAATAAACAATAGTTCCCCATTCGTCTGTAGCAGCCTTGACATGAACATCTGTGAAGTCAAGAGGGTTGTCTTGAGCGGTCGAGAGGGAAAGGGAGAAAGGTTTTCCCGGGTTCCTTGGGGCAAAAATGATGTTGCACCAATTTAAGGCAGAAGGGGAGGAGAAGGAAACATATTTGTTTGGGAGAGGATGAAATTTTGTGGAGGAGAGATTAGCCATGAAAGAAAAGGGGGGTGGGGGTGGGGGTGGGGGATGGGGAAGCCACCCAGCCAAGACGGCGAAGCGCGTGGGGGAAGAGAGCATCGCCAAGAGAAACGAAACCCTACCAAAGCTTTATTTCCACGCCCTTCTAAAAGGATATTAATAATATAAAACATTAAAATATTATGCTTAATTTTTGTGTTTTTCATCTCTTTCTTTTTAACAAAATCTAAAATAAATAGGTTTATAAATTCATATGAAATAAAAAGTTAAATATATAACATTATCTATATATATTTTTATGAAATATTATGAATCTAGCCTAAAATGCATATATGAAGAACTAATGTCAGGTTTTTGATACACAAGTCAAGTAAACTAACATAGGGAAAAAATAATTTTAAAACACCACAATAATGAACTCTAAAAATTTTAATGGCACTCTTACAAATGGTTTGAAAAGACTAAAGAGGCATGACAATTTAGGGATAGGATACACTAATGTAACTAGAATGACACAACACATGTACATCATTTAAAGGAACTAAAGATTCAAAGATCATAAGCAAATAAGTAAGCCAAAAATTTGATTTCTTTAAATACAAATGACAAATACAACAATTAGAACACAGAAATATAATGATCAAATAAATTTAAAGAAATCAACAAGAAATTCCGAGGATTGAAAATCAACGGGTAAATGTAATTTAATAACCATAATCAAATTCTAGTTGCATTCAATGAGAACAAAAGCAAGAACATTAATAAGCCAATAAGAAATTATCTTGAATAAATTATATTAAGAGAAATCAAATTTATCGAATTTAAAAAATCCAAATCTCACGTTTGTCCAAAGAAATTATTTATACAAGAATTAGATAGCCAAATTTGTATTGTACTCAAAGGAATTTCACATCCAACTTCTACACAACATTGAAATTGAAAAAAAAATTCAATCAAAGAAGTTAAATTGCTTGCTTAGAAAAATGTTCTATAGACTACAGTCACTATACAAGGCCATAAGATTGCTTGTGCAGAAAAGTAAAAAAAATTCAAATTCATGGCAAAAAGTCTTGAATAGAGGTGCAAATAAGTCGAGTGGAGCTCGAGCCACCCCTGCTCTGGCTCGAGCTCGAGTAATTCATTGAACTCGAGCTTGAACTCAATTCTATAAGTTTGAGTGATGAGGACATCAAGACATGAAAAAATCTACTAGAGACATGGTCGTCGATCAACGACCACGATTACATCACGTTACTTATGATTTTCATATTTATGATTGATGTATTATTTTTTTTATGAAGTTATTATGCTTTTCCTTTTTTTTTGCCCTTACTTAAGGGCTTAAGTATGTGTAAGCCCTAGGGGTATTGTATTACTTTATTTTCTCATTGTATGGGCTATTTAAAGCCCCCTCTTCTTCTTTGAGAATTAATGAATGAATGATAAAAAAAATTCATGCACATGTGTTCTTTGAGTTGTGAGAGTTCTAGGAGAGAACTTTGGAGAGATCCCTAGGGAGGGAAAACGGATCACCCACAAACCTTGGAAACGACCGGGTTTGTGGTTTGTTTTATCGTTCTTTTCTTTCAATCTCTTTTCCTACTAGCTGCCGGGTTTCCTAGTTACCCCAACTTGCTGCCGGCCACATCTCCCACCACCACCACCTCAAGCCACCACCCTCCTTTCCCCACTACGACCACCGACCTGCTTACCCAAAGCCCCACCCCACCCGCCGGCCTTCATCCAACCGAACCCAAGCCCAAACCACCCCCCCCCCCCCCCCCTCTTTTCCCCTTGGAGTTTTCTCTCCATCCTTGCTTACATTGATTCCTTTCCTAATTGGGTTGATCAATTTAGGTAATTCATTAACTTATCAAATTTGAATTTGAAAAGTTACCTAAAATATCACTCCTATTTTAGGAAACTTTTCAAAACCTTGCCTATCGAATTTAAGTTAAATTAGGATAAATATTTCATCCTAAATTTAAGTCCATGAATTAAGGAAGCATTAAAAGCTTCCTAATTTCTCTCCCTATCCCATTAAGCTGCCGGCCCCCCCTTTGATTTAAATTTGGATTTGTTTCCTAAAGCTCCACTTTCCTTATTTAACTCCAACTATTTATGGAAAAAGTTTGAATTGAATTTTGAAATAACTCAAATTTAAATCTCAAATCCTTCTTATTTCATTAATCCTATTTTTGGAAAGACCATTAAATAAATCAATTAATCCAAATCTGAATTAATTGAGTAATTAATGCCTTAATTCCAAATACATTGAATCTAGACAACAACCCTCTCTCTCTCTCTAGGCCGGCCCTCCCCTCCATCTTTGTCATTAATTCCTTCCATTATTGATCCTCAATCAAATCCCTAAATCAAGACCAATTAGAATTCAAATTGGGCTGATTTATTCTAGTCTTTCCTAATTAAAAATCATTGATTAGGCAAGCCTTCAATTTTCTCCACGGAATCCCCAAACCCCTCAATCCGAGCAGCCTTCTCCAAGAACTTTTATTTGGTCCGGTCACAGAACGTAGCTCTACGTTCAGCCGCCAGTAGAATCGCGCCACGCATTTTCACTATTTACCGCGCGCCCCAACATCTCGACCCGGAACGGACCCAGGATTGCTCAGTATTTCTTGATTTTGCTAGGTATTGCTCAGTATTTCTAGGTATTGGTCGATTTTGCTCGGCAATAACCAATATCGAGTAATACTGAGCAATACCGAGTTGTACCGAGTTGTACCGAGTTTTTCTAGAAAAACTTGGTACAACTCGGTATTGTTCGGTATTGCTCAGTATTAGTCTTCATAGAGCGGTATTTCTCGTTATTGCCAAGCAATATCGAGCAATACCAAGCAAATACCGAGTAATACCGAGTTGTACGCGAACAAAACATTACCGGGTTCCGGTCTGGGTCACGTTGTCGGCCCGCGCAATAAAGAGTAAGAGCACGTGGCGACATGTTATTGGTGGCCGAACGTAGCTCTACGTCCGGTCAGAGGACGTAATAATTGTTCCTTCTCCAAGGGATTCCAACCACGCCACTGCTGTCCAAGAGAAGACCAGCTGCTATCCAGAAATAATTCCAGGATTTTGACCAAGATCTAGTTGCTGTCCTGAATTTTAGACTCAGGAAAACTGCTGTCCAGCAGCCTAAAAGGCCATAATCTGCTGTCCTAAGCCTCTGGTAGCATAGAAGAGTAGTCCAAGGCTTGTCAAACCTAGTAGGGTGCTGTCCAGAATCTGTCTCCGGCTTCTAACTTGCTGTCCAAAGACTCCAACAGTAATTTGTCGCTGAACAGCCGCCCCAGAAGCCGCTAGTTGCTGTCTACTTCCTCTCAAGCTCATAAACCCTACACCGGAGCTTCGTTTGTCTTGTTTACTTGGGTGATCTCTCTTCCTACTGTTTTATCTTTTAGTCGTTCTCAATTATAGTTCTAATTAACTCATAAAAAGTTGTGTTAATTCTTCCTGCTAAAGCCTAGCATTTATTAGGAGTTGTGTGAGAGATCTTTCATAGCACTACTCTTATTGTTAGATTATGGATTTCTTGTTGAAACTCATTTCGTTTGCAATGTCTAGAGCAATTGATTATTATGTGGTTTTTACTTTTCACAATTAACTTGATCTAAGCTTTTGTTATCGCTCTTGTGTTTTATTTCATTGTCTAAATCAACATCAAGCTTTAGTTAACTTGCTCTTAATCATCGAGCGTGCAAAAATTCCTTATCTAAATCAAATTTTCATGTATGTCCTACATCATCTAGTATCAGAGCATGGCTAACATGCGTTACATGTGCTAGAAGTCATCCTAGGAGCATTCGTAACCCTTCTTATGTTTTGTTGCATGCATATCATCTTTTAAACTAGTTTAAGTTACTGTTATGTTTGCTGTCCACATCATTCATGCACACATCTAGTGAATGTTAGGCTAGTTTCTTAGTGTCTAAGTGTTGTCCCTTGCACCTAATCTTCATTAGGTTTCACTTAGTGCTTCCCATGGACCCGATAGTACTTCAAAAGAAGTTAGATGACCTAGTTAACCTAGTGGGCTCTATAACTAAAACCATGAAGGAGAAACATGTTGACTCTCCCCACTCTAGGTATGTGCCCCATTCGTTCAATCATGTTAGTCGGAAGATTACTCACTCAGCTTATCGTCCTAGTCCTAAGCCCAAGCCGCAACAACCTCACTTAGAGTCACATAACCGTCTACCCACCTTTGATGGTTCCTCGGATCCTTACTACTTTAAGGAATGGGTTAGACAGTTAGAAGACTATTTTGAAACACATGATATTCTTGAGCCTCACCGGGTGAGAATTGCTAAGGCTCGCCTAAACGATCGTGCTTGTCAATTTTAGATGAGGGTAGAAGATCATAGAGAGTCTCGTGGTGAATACCCTACTTCTGATTGAAAAAACATGAGAAGAGAACTTGAATTAAAATATCTCCCTCTCCCACCTCCACCTCCCCTTACCCAAACACCCAGTAATTTTCATCTAGAACACCATCCTGCCTCTTTTGTTGGGACAAACCATGGACATTACTGTGGTCAAGACCACCCATTCCTTAGTAACATCAGGGTTGCTGCCCCACCCTGCAGGTCTTCACCTAGCCTTGATGGTCGGCCATCTATTGGTTCTTCTGTTGGATCGGTCTCATATGACTCCCCACTTGGGCTAACTCCTAGCCATCCCAGTCCCCCTTGTTTGAGCACGCATCCTCTCTGTGTGGTGGAACCCGATTTACCTCATCTCGTGAGTGACTTGACCACCTTTCAATTTAATGTGAATTATGAGGCTACCCGACCTTTGGCCTCCCCAGTCTTTGACCCTGTCAATGTAATTTCAACCAAAAAATGCATTACAAAGAAAAAGTCCCTTGAACCTGAAACTGAGTGCATCCATTTCATGGATACTAATGATATCATTGATGACGATGACTTCTTTGAGGATGAAACTGAAGTGATTGAATTAGACTCCCTGCATAACTTAAACCCTGATGTAGGAGATTTAGAACCTTTGAACATTGATAACTTAGCCCATCCTGATCCTAATCTCATCAAGGATATCCCGTGGGATAAGATCTGCCTGGATGATATTAATTTGATCACGAAAGAAACTGATCTGACCTTGAGCATATTGAAATTGAATTCAGAAGATAATCTGAATCTGAATTGTTCTGAGCCTAAGTTAGAAAATGAGCATCCACTTGTTTTATTGGAGTCTATTTTAGGAGTTGCTCCTTTAGATTTACATTTGAAAGAGTGTGTCTATCTTGATTGAATTATCTCACCATTCCTTATACCAACTTTAATGTTAGAGAGAGTATTAGCCCTTACTTTCATGTCACCTCTCTATCTGTTGTGCCCACTTATGTACCCTATCTTTTGAGTCTCATACCCAATGGTGACTCCTTGGGCTATCCCATTATGGTTGTGAGTCAGGACCCATCGTCTGATCATGTTCATGATTCCTCCGTTATGTCCTCCATATTCTTGTCTTTCTCTATTAAGGACAATCTCTTTCCTAATTGGATAATTTTGCTAGATTACCCTGCTGCCCCTAGGAGACTATCCATGACCCTAGCTGAAACTCCCTATGGGAATACCCTTTTTGCTAAGGATGACTTCATTGCTCCTACACCCTTTCCCTTAAACATGAAAATCTTATATCCTCTCATTTTGTGATTGATCCATCTTTATCCATATCTATGTATGTTTGTGAGTCAGTATGTGTGTGTGTCTGTTTTCGTCCAAAATTTCCCTCCGTTTAAATTTTTGTGTGAGTCCACAATCCATGTCAATCATCATCACACCGAGTCTCTTGCATTCTCATTTGCATTGCATCTGCACGACTTACATAAGAAAATTGCACGTAAAATGGAGCAGAGCAACATTAATTATAAGCTTCTTGTTGTTTTTAAACAAAGATTTAAAACCTTAGAGGTTGGTGACTCAGTGATGATGCGGATTAGTCCGGAAAGGTTCCCACAATGAACAGTTAAGAAGTTACATGCCAAAAGTGTGGGGCCATTCAAAATAATCAAGAGAATCAACGACAATTCTTACGGGGTGGATCTGCCTACATAATTCAACATTAATCTCTCCTTTAACATAGAAGATCTGGTTGCTTATGAGGATATGGAGTGTAACCCACCAAATCCACTTCAATTTGAGCCTTGTGTGACCCCACCTTGTGAGGACCCAAGCTTACCTCCACTCCCAAATGTTTCTAAAATACCATAGCAAAGAAGATTGACATGATTTTAAGTGATGATATCATTTCTGCAAAAGAGAATGGTCGAAGAAGGTATTTGATTAGGTGGAGAAGCAAGCCCGAGTTCGAGGACACCTGGTTAGAGTGCGAGGAGCTTCAGCAGATCGAACCAGACGCACTAAAGTTCTACGAGAGCACCCGGGATGCGTACTCGACAGAGTCGAGCTCTTTCCCACCCCGGGAGATGATGAGGACATCAAGACATGGAAAAATCTACTAAAGGCGTGGTCATCGATCAACGGCCACGATTACATCACGCTACTTATGATTTTCATATTTATTATTGATGTATTATTTTTTTATTTTATGAAGTTATTATGCTTTTCCTTTTTTTGCCCTTACTTAAGGGCTTAAGTATGTGTAAGCCCTAGGGGCATTGTAGTACTTTTTATTTTCTCATTGTATGAGATATTTAAAGCCCCCTTCTTCTTCTTTGAGAATTAATGAATGAATGATAAAAAAAATTCCTACACATATGTTCTTTGAGTTGTGAGAGTTCTAGGAGAGAACTTTGGAGAGATCCCTAGGGAGGGAAAACGGATCACCCACCAACCTTGGAGACGGCCGGGTTCGTGGTTTGTTTTATCGTTCTTTTCTTTCAATATCTTTTCCTCCTAGCCGCCGAATTCCCTAGTCACCCCACCTTGCCGCCGGCCACATCTCCCACCACCAGCACCACCTCAAGCCACCACCCTCCTTCCCCCACTACGACCACCGACCTACTTACCCAAAGCCCCACCCCACCTGCCGGCCTTCATCCAACCGAACCCAAGCCCAAACCCCCCCCCCCCCCCCCCCCCCCCTCCCTCCCTCCCTTTTCCCTTGGAGTTTTCTCTCCATCATTGCTCACATTGATTCCTTTCCTAATTGGGTTGATCAATTTAGGTAATTCATTAACTTATCAAATTTGAATTTGAAATGTTACCTAAAATATCACTCCTATTTTAGGGCCTATCGAATTTAAGTTAAATTAGGATAAATATTTCATCCTAAATTTAAGTCCATGAATTAAGGAAGCATTAAAAGCTTCCTTAATTTCTCTCTCTATCCCATTAAGCTGCCGACCCCCCCTTTGATTTAAATTTGGATTTGTTTCGTAAAGCTCCACTTTCCTTATTTAACTCCAACTATCTATGGAAAGAGTTTGAATTGAATTTTGAAATAACTCAAATTTAAATCTCAAATCCTTCTTATTTCATTAATCCTATTTTTGGATAGACCATTAAATAAATCAATTAATTCAAATCTGAATTAATTGAGTAATTAATGCCTTAATTCCAAATACATTGAATCTAGACACACAACCCCTCTCTCTCTCTAGGCCAGCCCTCCCCTCCATCTTTCTCATTAATTCCTTCCATTATTGATCCTCAATCAAATACCTAAATCAAGACCAATTAGAATTCAAATTGGGCTGATTTATCTGGTCTTTCCTAATTAAAAATCATTGATTAGGAAAGCCTTCAATTTTCTCCACGGAATCCCCAATCCCCTCAACCCCAGCAGCCTTCTCCAAGAGATTCCAACCACGCCACTACTGATCAAGAGAAGACCAGCTGCTGTCCAGAAATAATTCCAGGATTTTGACCAAGATCTAGTTGCTGTCCTGAATTTTAGACACAGGAAAACTGCTGTCCAGCAGCCTAAAAGGCCATAATCTGTTGTCCTAAGCCTCTGGTAGCATAGAAGAGCAGTCCAAGGCTTGTCAGACCTAGTAGGGTGCTGTCCAGAATCTGTCTCCGGCTTCTAACCTGCTGTCCAAAGACTCCAACAGTAATTTGTCGCTGAACAGCCGCCCCAGAAGCCGCTAGTTGTTGTCTACTTCCTCTCAAGCTCATAAACCCCACACCGGAGCTTCATTTGTCTTGTTTACTTGGTGATCTCTCTTCCTACTCTTTTATCTTTTAGTCGTTCTCAATTATAGTTCTAATTGACTCATGAAAAGTTGTGTTAATTCTTCCCGCTAAAGCCTAGCATTTATTAGGAGTTGTGTGAGAGATCTTTTATAACACTACTCTTATTATTAGATAAGGGATTTCTTGTTGAAACCCATTTCATTTGCAATGTCTAAAGCAATTGATTATTATGTGGTTTTTACTTTTCGCAAGTAACATGGCCTAAGCTTTTGTTATCGCTCTTGTGTTTTATTTTATTGTCTAAATCAACATCAAGCTTTAGTTAACTTGCTCTTAATCATCGAGCGTGCAAAAATTCCTTATCTAAATCAAATTTTCATGTATGTCCTACATCATTGAGCAAACTCACAAACCTAGTCATTAATTATAAAATGAAGAAAACAATTTAAATTCAAATGATTGTTGTAATAAAATAATAAAATAAGAAATTATTATATAATAATTAATATAAGAGAGTTTTAAAAATATTTTTAATAGCAGTATACTTCAACTCTTGAATTCTAACAAATTTAAAGCGCATTTCATATTAAAAAATTTTAAATGAATTGACTTCCAAGCTTATGAGCTGAATCTGGGTTACCTCAAATTTAACTCATTAACTCAATGAGTTGTGCTCTGAAGCATTATCAAGCTAAGCCTAAGCTGGCTCACATGTCAAATTGACTTAGTTACACACTTAATTTCGGATAGGGTGCCAAAATTATAGAAGTTGGCAATTGGAATGAGATAAGAATAATACAAAAGTTGCTAGTTACTTGTGTATGAACAATCACCCCCAAATAACTAACAAACTGAAATATCACAATGATGAAAGTCCATTAGAGGAGCTCATCTTAAAAGGAAAGTATAAGGACAAATCAAAGAAACCAAACAACTTCCTCATAAAATGGCACACGCGAAGGACCCAACAAAAAATCACAGAACCCATGAAAGCCTACATACATGATGCCTGTAACAACATTCTGTAGCCCATCATTACTACGAAAATCCATTAGAGGAGCTCATCTTAAAAGGAAAGTATAAGGACAAATCAAAGAAACCAAACAACTTCCTCATAAAATGGCACACGCGAAGGACCCAACAAAAAATCACAGAACCCATGAAAGCCTACATACATGATGCCTGTAACAACATTCTGTAGCCCATCATTACTACGAAAAATGAAGGAACCAAACAGTCCAGAGTCATAGTCAGCATTCCATAGGCTGACAAGAAAGAGGTCCCAATACAACATGGCGCAATATCTAATTAACAGCCAAGCATTCAGAACTTAGTTAAGAGCTGAAATAGTCCAAGTTGCTTATGGCTATAATCTAATACAATCTAGGATAACTGCAGAAAAATGACCAAATCACTAGAGAATTAACTATGATAATTATAATTCTTTCAAACTATGAGACAACCGGTATAATTACGGAAAAAAGAACAAATCTCTTAAAAAAATCATCATAAGCATATCTTAAATAAATAAAATTGAAGGTTACCAAGTAAAACAAAATAAGCTTCTTTAGATAAAATTTGATCGGAATTTTCATTAATAATGAAAATGAAATCTCCAAATTTTCCCAACAACAATAACAACAATAATATCAATCATTTATCCCACTACATGGGGTCGGCTATATGAATCATTTTTCTCCATTGTGTCCTATTAAAAGTAAAATTCTCATTTAGATCTAATAAAGAAAGGACATTTCTAATATTTTCTGACTAAGTCTTTTTAGGTCTACCTCTAACTTTCTTAACATAGGACAAATCTAATGCATCTACTCTCCTAACCGGGTCATCGGAAGGCTGCCGTTTTATGTGACCAAACCATCTAAGGCGACTCTCTCTAATCTCATATTCCACTGGAGCTACTCCAGTCTTTTCACAAATATGCTCATTTGGTATCCGGTCTCTAAGAGGCAACTCAGATGGATTCAAAATTCATCTAGCAAATATCGGCATAAGTTTTGTAATATTGATGTTGTAACAGTCAATCCTCCATTAGTGGTAGACATTATTTCATCATCCAGAATTTGCTTCAATAATAAAAGCATATAGTTACCTAGAAGAGTGTTATATGGAAATTCATAAGAGATGGAAGGAGAGAACAATCCAAAGAATAAAGTCAACCACTTGAAATTTCCCCCTGGTCGTGTTCCAAATCCCTTATCTTTGGGTACTTCTCTCTGAATGGGCACAAGTTGTACCTTTGGTGCCAAAAAAATAGTCGTCGTCCGGTATGAAGCTCCTAAAAAATGTTGCCCTTGCTGCTTCTCTCAAGTGAGATTTTGTCCTCCACCAACTGGGCTAACACCATAGCCTCCCCCAACCCTCATGGCCTCAATAATCGAACAACAGTCTTGATCTCTGGCTTGAGTCCCTTCATGAAATTCTTCTCCAACACTGTGTCAGAAAGCATTCCCAATTAGCTAGAAAGGTACTAAAACCTCTCCCGATAATCCATCATTGTCCCTTCCTGAACAAGAGCAAAGAACTGCTCGTAAAAGTCTCCTTCCCGACTGGTTCGGAAACGTTCTAATAAACTATCTTTGAACTCCCTCCACGATCGAATTGGTTCTCTCGTCTCTCCACTGATACAAAGACAAAGCCTTCCTCTCCAAGCATAAAGTTTCCGCCATGCGCCATGAGTCTCTCTTCCTCCGTCAGCCCATTCACAACAAAGTATCTCTCCACTCTATATATCCAACCATGAGCATCTTACCCCTAAAAAACGGGCATCTTCAATTTTTTCACTCTTGGATTCGCTCCGCTCCAACTTACTCTTCCACATCCGGCTTCTCCCATATAGCGATTGTTGTGATCTCTCCATTGTTCTCTCCCACCTCTCCTCCTTTCATAGATATCCTCTTCCTCAAAACCAACCCTCCTTGTTTCTTTCTCCCAATTTCTCCTCATGTTATATCCTTCACCCATTTCCCTCAAGGTTATCGATTCAAGAGGTGGCATATTTTCTCTATCACCCAAGATTTATATCCTCGATCATCCCTCATTGTGCTGATATTGGGGTTTCCCCCACTTCCTTGGCTACCTGTTAGTCCTCCTCGCCTCTAATGTTGTCGATTGGGTATGAAGCTCCAATATTTTCTTCATAATGTCATTTAGGTTGAAAAACTTTTCTTCCATGGATGAAATCCTTTCCTCAAGTTCAGATTTGAATTGACCAACTTTTCCTTCAAGTTTCTCTTCAAAAGCATCCACTTTCTTTGGCGCCACAGGTCCCGAATCTACCGGCCAAATTGTTAGAGGATATGGAGGTGATATTAAAACCATTGGAGGTGAAAGGGGTGTGTTAAGAAGATAAGGGGATCAATGAGGTGTTGATCAAGTGGAATGATTTATCAGAATATGAGACGACATGGGAGTCCTACAGTACTATTCAAAAGCAATTTCCCTTTTTCCATCTTGAGGACAAGGTGACTTTTTGGAGAGGAGTATTGATACAGCTGGCAATAACAGTCCAGCTGCCCATGTGGGGCACATGACCTCCTTTATTACCTATAAGAGAAGAGGCTTTGGGAGAAAACTCTTTGGGAAAGATGTAAGGGGCATTTATTAGAGGATTTGAGCTGTTTAAGGGGGGAGATTATGGTGGGTTAGGGTTTTTTATGTTATGTTTTGGAATTTCTGCAACAGCTTTAGTGAGGGGTTTGGGTTTCTAATGGCTGCTAGGAATTGTGGGAGAGACGATTCACCTCTCGAACAATGAATCAACTTGTATATTGTCTTGCTATGCTTGGAAATTAGTAAATATAGCTCTCTTTGTGTTATTTCTAGATCTATTTGGAGTAAGTTGTTATTTTTTATATTGTTGTGTACTATTTTGATCATCAAGTCCTATCAGACGAGCCTCTAGGTAAGATGTTGCAGCTACTAGTGCTAAGTCCAGGACCGTAGGTGTGTACAACAGCATGTCAGGAGGCTCTACAGGTGAAGCCACACCAGCTCCTAATGACTCACCAGGCCAGAACGACCTAGCTTCGAATGGCTATTTAGGCTAGAAAGACCCATACGGGTAGAGCTACAAGCGAACCAAACGTTCGACGAGCTACTCATTGTCCGGTTCGATTAAAGCTCGTTTGTGATCGTTTAATTAACTAAACAAACAAACTTGAACAATATTTTAAATACTCGGTTCTTAAATAAACAAACTTGAACACTAATGCGTTCGGCTCATTTATGTTCGCGAACAACATCATTTGAAGTTTTTGAACAAGCTCGCCATTAAGTTTGATAAGAAGCTCGATTCGTGTTTGATTTTGAACTTGTGAATAAGCTCGATAAAAATAATTAACATTTGACTATAAAATTAATAAATATAAATAATCATTGTCTTTGTTACATAGATAATTGCTTTTATTATAAATTTGTTTGTTCATAGATATATTCATGAATGTGTTTGTTTGATAGTTAAAAAAAATTTGTTAAATATGTCCGCAAACAAGCTCGATAAGCACTAAACGAACGAACATGAACTGAACATGAACCGAACATGAACACTCATTAATTTAAATGAACCAAACATGAACACAAACAATAAAGCTAGAACAAACATGAACCAAACTTGAACAAGTTGATATTAAATTAACACAAACATGAACACTCACATACTTGGCTCGGTTCGGTTCGTTTGCAGCCCTACATACAGGTCCACCTAAAAATTAAACTCTATAAAGGGGTCGGGTGCACCATATTTGATGAAATCTAACATCTTGGGACCATGGATATCCTCTCTAGAACCTCTGAAAAGGAATGGTGCATTCATGGACATTCGAGGGCCCACTAACACCTCCTCAGGAGTTAGAAAGTGATATGGCATGGGACTGACTATTTGATCTACAAAAGCATGGGAAGGCTCAGCATGTCGAGAACCTGACACCTACGAGAAGATCGAGGCGCTTCAGTACGGTGCGAATTAGAGCTTGCAGCTAGTACTCTAACAGGAGGTGTAGTGCCCTCAGTAGCAGTGTGGCTATCATCATATCTCCCTGCGTCAAAGTTAGAAGAAGATGCAAATTTAAAATATCAATCAACAAATTAAATGTCAATAGAAAGAAGGGATAAGTAAAGAAGTTACCTCTATCATTCTTAGTCCATGAGGAGCCTCGCGAGTGTCTCTATCCTCTCGGCACTCCTAAAGCCCGCACTCGACGCTCATACTTCCAGGAATCACACTCAAGAAAAGGGGCAAAAGAAAGCTGCACCCAGGTCAAGTGTGTGTAATTGACACCAATCTGACTGTGGGGAGGAGCGATGCGAAAGGTAGAACCAATCTCAAATCTCAACAAGTGTAACCACACTACAAAAGCTGCATAGAAATGAGCCTCTGGAGGAACGATGTTTGTGTGTTTGGTATCTGCTACCTCGAGAATAGGCGGTTGCCCGTCATATATTGTTGCTTGTGAAAACCCGAACTAGCGAGCTATTCTGTTCAGCTGACAGCCTTCCAATTTCATGATGTTGCCTGAACGATAACATAACCAACCTGGGAGTAAACTGGCAAAGTACTCAGCTATCCTCAAAGTGCCCTTACTCTGTAATAGAACACACATCTCCTATGTATGTCGATTCCATCAGTAATGACGTGCTCCCTCATATAGGATGACAAACCGATAATATACAATAGATGGACCAGAGAAAAACGATCCACCACTTGATGTGGAGTGAAGAAGAAGAAGAAGAAGAAGAGATGCACTCACTCTGACTCGAGAGTGGAAAAAGCCTGTGTCAATTGCATTACTATTAGATATCTACTCTTTAGAAAGTATGAGGGACACTTTAAGTATGAAAAGACACCTCTGATGTGCAAATGAATCCATCCATACAAATAGTGTCGGGGTAAAATCAGATCCTACAGCTCAAGGGAACTTGCCTCTGAAGCAACACAAAGAACCCGACAAATCTTAGTAAGCACAACTGGAGCCAAAAAAAGGCGTTGTCACTGAGAAAGTTGATTGGTTGCTAAAGGAGCAATGCAACGTACAAATCTCACTCTAAGTGGGAGAACAAAAGTGCACAATCATGTGGCTGGGAACCCTGCCAAAAGTAAATCATCATCAATGTCTGATAATTCAGGAGACCTATAACTAACTGAAGAAGGCTCTGCAGTCTCCTATGCAGTAAAACTCCATATCATAGGACAAGATCAAAAATATCGTGTAATGATACAACAATGACAAACAAACAAGTGCTCTGAAGAAAGCTATGAACCTAGGTGTTCATAAGCATAGCAACTCTAGCACGCATCGACGTACTAAAAGATCAGTACACCTTATGGTAGTGTCGAAAGAGGGTCGGGTAGACATCTAGCGGAACTAATCTCCTATGTATGTTCCCATCTATTGAAGGCCTCATACAAAATAGCTCATCATCGGGAGGAATACACTCCTCGAGGTGGCATCCAACAATAGGTAGTCCTGATACTGTATGTAGCTTTAAAAGTGTCACTGCCAACTCCTCTGGCCCTACCTAATAAGTATTGCTGCCGTTGTCCCAAAACTCCACCAATCCACAAGCTCAAGAAAGAGGGGATCCGCTCAAAGTCAAACAAGGAGACATACAATATCGTAAAATGCCATCATTCTGCAGTGTATATCTATGAGCTCTCAATAAATATCTTCCTCAACACACATATCCAACTACAGAACTCTGTATCTGTCAAAATATAGAATCACATGGCCACTCTATGGTCATTAAATGCAATTGATGATGACTCAGTAGCCTTGATTACCCTGTAGACTCAACAGTATTGACTGCAGGCTATAGAATGTCACAATTGCCCCAACTTATATGGTCAACTAAGTTATCTACTGGATTGTACTCCCCACATTGCAGTTTGATGTTGGTGACCCACTCACTAGGATTATCAAATGCAATGGAATCTGACATGAGCACTGAAAGCTAGGGAGAATGCGAGAAAAAGCTACGGAAGATGTCATGGCCCCTCAACATATCTTTGTGCTGCTCAAGTCAAATATCAGCATCACCCCATGGATCGTATCTATAGATGACCTCCAAAGTGGAGGTCTCACTAGGCGCGTCAGGGGTCCCATCATTAAATCTCTGCCAACAAAATATTGCTTGTGCAAAAGAAGATAAAAAAGAGTCAAACACAAATATAGACAGAGATAAATGTGCAAAAGAAGACTATAAACGACAACCAACAACATCATACAAACATGATGTTTTTCAGATATATCACATTTGTTGGGAGGCATTTGTTGATCAAAAAATCAAATCACGTGCGTAAAGAAGAGAAATCAACGATGAAATCGATGCGTTCGACGGCGTGGTTCATCACTGGAAGAGTCGAATGACATCGAATCACCAAATGGATGCGTTTAGAACATCTAGAACATCGAATTCCCTTAAGTTGAAGCCCCTTGCAGTCGAATAGAGCGTGATCGGTCAAAATTGGCGCCCGACACCTAAAAATGATGCAAACATCGCTCAAACGACATCCTATCACAAAACAAACTTCGTTATTGCGTTCGGAGCATCGTCAATACTCAAAAGAGACTATAACTTTATTCAATTGAAGTTGTACTCAAAAGAGACTATAACTTTATTCAATACGTGCAAATCAAGTGGGAATATCAATCTCTAGCTCTTGGGCCGACAGGTTGGAAGAATGGATAGATACTTATAGTTGTTGAGCTTACAGCTCTGCATTTCTCCTCCCCTCTCTTCTATATGAGAAAGCTTTGGTATCAAACGTCCCAGATGCAACATACTCTCTAGGGAGGGTAGTGTTTGTAATCACCAAAAAAACTTATTTTCAGTCAACAACCCTCTTAGTGATCGGGTTTTAGGCTAGGATAACCTTTCAAAGAAAGCGTGCAGGGTTGTTGATGGAATAAAAGTTTGTAATAGCTGCAAACACCACTATCCTGCCCAGAGAGCATGTTGTATCTGGGAGGTATGATACCGAAACTTCGTCATCTGGAGAAAGGCTCAATAGAAGAAAGAGGAAGAGAAATGCAGAGCTGTGAGCTCATCAGCTACCAGCACCTGTCCATCCTTCCAACCAGCCGGTCCAAGATCTAGAGACTGATATTCCCACTCGATTTGTGTGTGTTGCTTCGAGACCTGCACCAATCTCCTCGCACGATTTCAATTGAATAAATTTATAGTCTTTTTCGAGTATTGAAAACACTTTGAATGCAACAACGAAGTTCGTTTTGCGATCGGACATTATTTGAGCGATGTTCACATCATTTTTAAGTGTCGGCAACCGATTTTGATCGATCGCATTCGATTTGATTAAAAGAGGCTTCGAATTAAGAGAATTCAACCATCTGATCACAATGGCGCAATTCGTTCCGTGATTATACATCAATTCGATCTTTCAAGTGATGTGTCGTGCCGTCGGGACATTGCTTTCGTCGCTGGTTTCACTCATTTAAGCGTGTAATTTGATATGTAGATCAACAAATGACCCCTACAAATATGGTGTGCATCTAGAGCACGTCATATTTATTGTGATGCTATTGGTCGTCGTTTGTAGATTTTTTTTATTCATTTATCTCCACCTATATTTATATTCGACTCATTTTTATCTTCTTTTACACAAGCAATATTTCGTTAGCGGATATCTGATATGAGACCTCTGATGAGCCTAGTGGTGCCTCCATTTGGAAGGTCATCGATAGACTCGATTTACGAGGAAATACTGATATTCGTGAAAGACTTAAGTAGCACGAGAATATGTTGCGGAAGTACGACATCTTCCATAATTTTTTCTCGCATTCTCCATTGCTTTCAGTGTTCTCGTCAAATTCTATTGCATTTGATAATCCTAGTAAGTGAGTCACCAATATAAGATTGCAATGTGGAGAGTACAACCCAATGGATAGCTTAATTGACCAGATTAATTGGGGCATGTGCAATATTCTACAGCCTGCAGTCGATACTGTTGAGTACATAGGACATTAAAGGTTATTGAGTCATCGTAAGTTGCATTCAATAACCCTAGAGTGGCCGTATGACTCTACAACTGAGCAAATACAGAGTTCTGTGACTGAATATGTATTAGGGAAGATATGTATTGAGAGCTCACAGGTATACACTACAAAAAGTTGACATTTACGAGGTTGTATATGCCTCCTTGTTTGACTTCAAGCAGATCTCCTCTACTTGGGCTCACGAATTAGTGAAGTTTTGGGATAGTGACAATTATACTTGTTGGGTAGGGCTAGAGGAGTTGGAAGTGACACTTTTAGAACTGTATATAGTGTCAAGAACACCCATTGTTGGATGTCACCTCGAAGAGTATTCCTCATGACAAAGAGCTGTTTCGTAGGAGGCATTCAACAAATGGGAACATAAGTGGGAGATTAGTTCTACCAGATGTCTACCAAAGCCTCCTTTGACACTACTATCAGATGTATATATTCTAATATGTCTATGTGTATTAGAGCTATTATGCCCGTAGACACATGGGTTCATAGCTTTCTCCATGACATTTGTTTGTTAGTCATTGTCGCATCATCATACGATCCTTCTGATCTTGGCCTACGACCCAGAGTTTTACTGTCAGAGAAGACTGCAGAGCCTTCTTCAGTTGGTTACAGGTCTCCTGCATTACCAGACATCGATGAGAATTTACTTTTGATAAGGTTCCTATTCACGTGGCTTGTACTTTTATTCACCCACTTAGAGTGGGATCTATACATTGCAGTGCTCTTTTGGCAGCCAATAAGCTTTCTTAGGGACCACTTTTCTTTGTCAAGTTATTTGTATTGCTTCAGAAGCGGGTTCCCTTGAGCTGCAGCCTACGGGATCTGATTTTATACTAATGCTATTTATATGGATGGATTTATTTACACATCAGAGTTGTCTTTTCATGCTTAGAGTGTCCCCCATATTTTCTGGAGAGGGGATATCTGATAGTCATTCAATTGACATAGGCCTCTTTCACTCTCGAGTGAGAGCGACTACGTCTCTTCTTCTTCGCTTAACGTGGTGGATCATTTTTCTCTAGTCCATTAGTCGGATATTATCAGTTTGACATCCTATCTAAGGGAGTAGGTCATTACCAATGGACTTGACATATAGAGATATGTTTTGCTATAGATTAGGGGCACTTTGAGGGTAGCTGAGTACTTTGTCAGTATGCACCCAGGTAGTTATACTATCGTTCAGGACACACCGTGACATTGGAGGGCTATCAACCAAACAGAATAGCTCGCTAGTTCAGGTTTTCACAGGCTACAACATATGACGGGTAGCCACTTATTCCTGGGATAGTGATACCAGACACAGAGACATCTTCCTCCAGAGATCCGTTTCTATGCAGCTTCTGCAATGTAGTTGCACTTGTTAAGATTTAGGACTTGTTCTACCTTTTGCATCACTCCTCACAGTTAGACTGGTGTTTGTTACACACACTTGACCTAGGTGCAGCTTTCTTTCGCCCCTTTTCTAATGCGTGGTGCCCGAAAGTATGAGCATTAAGTTCGGACTTTAAGAGTGTCGAGGGGATAGAGACCCCTACGAGGCTCCTCATAGACTAGGGATGATAGAGGTAACTTCTTTACTCACTTATCCCTTCTTTCTATTCGCATTTAATTTGTTGATTGACATTTTAAACTTGCATCTTCTTCTAACTTTGATGCAGGGAGACATGATGATAGTCACACTACTACTGAGGGCACTACACCTCCTATTAGAATACGAGGTGCAAGCTATGATTCGCACTGTACCAAGGCGCCTCGATCTTCTCGTAGGCATTCAGGTTCTCGACATGCTGAGCTTTCCCGTGCTTCTGTAAATTAGATAGCCAGTCTCGTGCCATAGCATTTTCTGACTCCTACAAAGGTCTTAGTGGGCCCCCTAGAACTCCATGGATGCACCATTCATTTTTAGAGAATCCAAAGAGGATATCCATGATCCTAGGATGTCAGATTTCATTGGATATGGTGCACCCTGCCCTTTCATAGAGTTCAGTTTTTAGGTGGACATGTATAGGTCTTTCTAGCCTACAGAGTCATCCGGAGCTAGGTCGTTCTAGCCTGGTGAGTCATCAGGAGCTAGTGTGGCTTCACCTATAGAGCCTCTTGACATCCCGTCGTACACACCTACGATCCTGGACTTAGCACCAGTAGCTACAACATCTTACCTAAAGGCTCGTCCTATTGACTTCACTAGCTCTTCTTCAGGTATGTTGTTATTGCATTTCAATTTCAAATTTCATGCATTTTTCATTAGCTCTTTCCTTTATTTTTCACTTATGGGTTTTCCTGCAATAACTGAGGGAGAAGATTGTGTCATAAAATCGTTGTCATGCTCCAGTGGCTCCTAAACCTTGGCATGGAGACATGTACGAGCACTGCACGAGCTTTCTACAAGACTTGATAGCCCGAGTGGATCATGAATCTCCTAAGTCCTTGGAGCAATTTACTTCTATAGCAAATCACACTCTTGGTTTATTGACATAACTTGGCTTAGAGAATTCATAGATGTAGTACTGGGAGACGTGCCGAGAGGTTGTTTCATATCAAGAGGTTATAGTCTCTTTCCATTCTACATACCAGAGTCTCGTTGTCAGAGTTAAAATTATCACTTTAGAAAGACTTTATAAAAAGTCACATTACAACTTACATTTAAATCTAATGTGGGCCATTAGTTAAGCATAAGCATTATTTGCAAACCATTATCACTAATTATCACAGTTTGTTGAGCAATTTGTTGTGAATAGAAATAACTTTCACGCTAACATTCATCAAAATATTCTTAAACAATTTATAGCAAATTTATAAAGAATATAAAGAGAGTTGTAGGAGAGGGATATGATTATGGTTCACCTACCCAAAGAGATTTCTTTAAGGACTCTAAAGAAGCAGGTTTCAATAACCACGCTGATTCATATGGATAATTGGTATCAATGAACAAGGTCGACTTTCTTCAAACTCTTGGCTTTAGCTTGTATTCACTACAGCTAATATAAGCTTCTACAATAAGCTTCCAAAAATATGGTGGTTTTCCCTTGTTTTTAAATTTGTAGCACCGTCACCACCTATGCTGCCATAATCACAGCTTTTTTGATCAAAACATAAGCTCCATTTTGAAGCCATATTGCATGGGAAGATCATCCACACTTGTGATAGGGAATTCCAAAGATACCTTGTCAGTTGAAAGGACAATTGCCGTCTGACAATTTTGGTTATTTATGAAAGAGTTTCAATATCTCAAACCAAAGAAGTAGCTAAAGAAGACCAATACGAACAATGAATTATAAATTTAACCTTTGTTTTCTTAATCAAACATAGTGTAATGTGTGCTGGGTTCAACATACAACACAATGATATGAAGACATGGAATGCTACATTGAACATCCGATACATTCCAGTCAAGTCAAGATTAAAGTTGTATGATCTTTGGATCTACTTTCAAGAATATCTTTCAGAGTCAGCTAGCAAATTTTTTGACTTAGTATTTAAGAGTCAACAATTACTTTCTCTAACATTAAGTGAATGTGATAGGAAACACTTGCAGATCTCAAGTATTTCCTATCAATTACGAAAAACAGCGAGCTTCTACACAAAAATCCACACAAAACCATGAAAATAGTAGATAATTTGTATTACTTGATGAAAGGGAATGGAAAATAGCAAGATACAATTGATCCTCTATTCGAGGGTAGGATTGATCTCTCCCAAATCACTAGACGCCGCTAGAGCCCAAAAGAAAACCTAAATCTAAGAGATCTCAAATTTCAGCCAAATTCAAGATCCCCTAACCCTAGGAAAACAAACTATTTAATGCATACAAATCAAAAGGAAATCCCTAAACAGTCTCTACATTCAAATTTCCCTCCCAAAACCCCCAAAAATCCTTCGTAAAAATGCTCGTAAGCATGGGGGTCAAACCTAATCCAAAAATTTGGGTTTTGACTTCCCTTGAGCTTGCTAGAACATTAAATTTTGAGCTGAAATTTAGCTCATTATGAGCCAGTTTTTAGTTCATTTATTGAACTAAAAGTTAGCTCATTATGAGCTATGTTTTTAGTTCATTTATTAATCTATTTAAGTAGCTCTTTATTAGTAGTTTTGTCTCTTCTCCTCCCCTTTTTGTTCTTAAAAATCTGAGCTTGTCTCTTGGGTTTTTGTGGTTGGCTCTTCGGTTTCTTGTGCTGGGGGGCTGTTCCCATGCCTTTGCTCCCTTGGTTCCGTGACCGGCTGCTAGTTTCCTGTGCTGGGAAGAATTCTCGTGCCTTCCCCCTTGGTTCCTACGGCTGGGCTCCTCAGTTCCCTACTTGGTCCCTGCCTGAGCTGCTTTCCCGTGACTGTTGGGGGGCTTTTCCCGTGGCTTTTGGTGCTCTGTTTCCTGTGCAGTTTGGGAGTGGTGGCTGTTGGCCTTTCATTTCCCTCATTTATTTAAGAATTTGAAGAGTTTTTGGGGCTGTTTAGTTCCCCCTCTCTTGTCTATAAATATAAGATGTTTTGTGGCTGTTTAAGAATGGATATGTGAGTTATTTTTGGAAGCCATAACCTGCGGGTTTGCTTGGAAAAGCTTGCGAGCTTTGTCCAACCTCTCTTCCTTTTCCTCTAGGAAAGCTTGCGAGCTTTTCCTCTTTCCTCTCGGGCTTCTTATCTCTTTCGTCTCTGCGCAAGTTTCATTCCACCTGTATCATTCTTCTCAAGGCTAAGCAACTTTAGGTGTTTAAGGTGTCTTTATTTTCTAAGTTTGTAAGTGTTGTTTGTAAGGTGTCTTGTTTGAGTCATTTGTAAGTGTCCAAGTTGTAATAGTCTTTTATCTTATAAAAAGTTTGTTTTCGTCTAATTTTTGTGAGTTCTTGTAATCTTCTAAATCCTAGAAAGAGTATTTATTTTGTGCATCAATTTGGTATTAGAACAAGTTAGGAAGTCATAGATTTATGAGTCGGTTTGTCATGAGTTGTATGAGTCTTGGTGTCATGTTAGTTTTGAGTCATATTGTCATTTGAGTCTTGGTGTCAAGTGAGCAATCTCAAGCCTTGGTGTCTCTTGATGCAATGCCTTCAGAGCAAACTCAAGTCTCATCAGGAGATGAGTTCTCCAAGTAGGAGAGTCTGATGTAGGCAAGGGCGGGGTCAAAACAAGTTGGGATTTAAATTTTGTGAGTTTCTTTATCTCTACTAACAAATCAGCTCATTAATGAGCTTCTTCTTCTTTTTCAGCTCATTAATATCTAGTAGAGATCCTTTTAAGCTCATAAATTGAAGATTAATTAGATTCATCCCCTCCTCCTTGTGGCTCTTAGGTTTCTTCCCTTGCCTTTATTTATGACTTTTTGGTTTCTTCTTGTGTCTCTTTGATTTCTCCACTAGTACCTCTTCTCCTTCCCCTTGTTTATTCGTTTCCTGTGCTGGCTGGTTGTTTTCCGTGCCTTTGTCCCTTGGATTCCCGTGGCTAGCTTGTGGTTTTCTGTGCTGGAAGCTTTCCCGTGCCATGGTCCCTTGGTTCCCACGGTTGACTTTTGGTTTCCTGTGCTGACTGGCTGTTCCCGTGCCTTTGCTCCCTTGGTTCCGTGACCGGCTGCTAGTTTCCTGTGCTGGGAAGAATTCCCGTGCCTTCCCCCTTGGTTCCTGCGGCTGGGCTCCTTGTTTCCCTACTTGGTCCCTGCCTGGGCTGCTTTCCCGTGACTGTTGGGGGGCTTTTCCCGTGGCTTTTGGTACTCTGTTTTCTGTGCAATTTGGGGACTGCTGTGTGGTGGTTGTTGGCCTTTCATTTCCCTCATTTATTGAAGAATTTGAAGAGTTTTTGGGGCTGTTTATTTCCCCCTCTCTTGTCTATAAATAGAAGATGTTTGTGGTTGTTTTAGAGAGGTGAAAAATGTTATTTTTGGAGTAAGAAAACCTGAGGGTTTTTTGGAAAAGCTTGAGAGCTTTGTCCACTTCTTCTTCTCTTCTTCTAGAAAGGCTTGCGAGCTTCTCCACCCTTCGTCTTGGCTTCTAAGCTCTTTCTTCTCGCCGCAAGTGACCACCACATCTGTATCCTTCTTCTAATGGATGAAAGCAACTTTAGGTGTCTTGTTTGAGTCATTTGTAAGCGTCGTTTGAAAGGTGTCATTTTATTTTTGAAAGTTTGTAAGAGTCTTTATATGATATAAACAGTTTGTTTTGTCTAATTTATCTTTTTTTTTGTGAGTTTTTGTAATCTTCTAGATCCTAGAAAGAGTTCTTTTTGTGATAAAAAATGTGGTGCCCTCTCCCAAATTTTTGCTTGCATCAAATTCTATCTCTGTGAGCTTCTTGAAGTTGTCCTCAGGTCTTCCTCCTGCAGTCTTTTCCTTCAAAGGCCCCCAAAGAGTCTCCGGTGTTGGCTCCTTGGATTTCAATAAGGTGGTTGTCATCCCGTACGAGCCTCCTGAGTTGCTGCCTTTCGTCTCTCCCTTCAGGTGCCTCTGATCTTCTACCAATTAAGCTAGCTCCATATCCTCTCCCAAGTCACGATGCTTCATTACTCTAACCACTGCTCGGATCTCTGGTGTCAATCCCTTCATGAAGTTTTCCTCTAGCATTGTCTCAGAAAGGCAGTACAATCGACTAGCAAGGTACTCGAATCTCTCCCGGTGCTCCATCACTGAACCCTCATGTGTCAAGGCAAAGAATTGCTCATAGAAGTCTCTGTTGGAATTTTTATATCAAAATATAAAATGCGGAAATAAAAAAACAGGATTTTTAGAAAATTAAATTAAGACATTCTCAATATTAATTTTCTTAATAAATAACTTTATAATATGAAATGAAGAAAACTTTACCGAATTATTGATTGAGATTTGAGATCTTCTTCGTCGAAATGTTGATTGAGACCGTAAGCCTTCTTCTTCTAATCAACCCACAAAATATATTTTAGTGAGTGGGCACAATCAATCAATTATTGATGAACACTTTTTCTTTTGAATCTAATTTGTGTTCTAAACACAATTTAATCCTTCAAAAGAAAAGACAATGAGAGCAACATTCTTTTCATACATATTCTTCCATCTCTCATGAAGGAATTATGTATCATCATCAATCAATTTCATGTAGAACTTAATTCTTATTTATAAGAAAAGTTCACATCTTTTCATAAGCACCTCTTAGTATTCATGAAATATTTTTAATTAATATTAAAATGATAATTATCATGACACATCATCAATCTTATCTTTAATATTTTTAATATTAAAAGATATTTGATGATAATTATCATGACACATCATGACTTATCATCAATCTTATCTTTATCTTTTAATATTAAGAAAATATTAATGATGAGTCATCATTATCTTCATGAAATATAAAATTAAAAGGTGATCATAAATATGTTACTAATGTGATCATAATTAACATTTATATTATGTCACATTCTTAGTGTTCAATATATAATAGAGCTTAGGTGATGAAGAAGGGACCTATGGACCTATAATTCGAGCTCCAATAAATTTGATTATTAATTTAACTCTTAAATTAATAAATCAAAATTATTAATTTCAATATTATTCCACTATAAATATGAAATTGCACTCTTGAAATTATAGTATAATTTACTCAATTAAAAAATTGAATCGTCCATTGATTTAATTATTACATATAAAATAATCCTCCATAAAAAGTTCATAATTAGAGCTAGGTAATTCTGTCACCTCACTAATTATATCTTAATCCTTGAATTCCAATTAATTCTCTAATGAACAATAAACTTTATGACCTAGTCACAAAATTTGAGCGCTCAATTGTTCAAGTTCTGAATTAATTATTCAAGGGAACTAATTTTCTAACTTTCAAAATTGAAAGAATGGATTCCATATCTGTATATTAACATTCCCAGCCATTTGTTTCATTGTGTTTCTGAAATACAAGTATTGAGTTTATTTCTTCCAAACTATTTCCGAGTAAATCAAAAAACTAAATGTCACAAATAAGAGTTTATTAATAACTCAGGATTAAGATTGTTTTATATATGATCATTTTTATGATTAATTTTAAATTTTCTATAATTAAAACAGAATTTATTAGAGAATTCAAAATTTATCTGGTCCAGTTCTATATAATCATATTATATAAAGTACCTCCATCCTTAATATCTCCATATCGAATAATCCGGATAAGATTATTCCATTCTTAATGTTGATGAACCGTACTAATAATATTTAATCATAGATTCCAACTATAATTAATAATTATGAACTTGTTTTGATTATTATCCATAATTCAATCCTCTTGTATATAATTATATACTGAATTATGGTTGTATAAATAATCATGGAACAAAAATATTATATCAAATGATAATATCGAAACATGCTAAACTTGTCTTTAAATATTTATTTCCATAGAAAATATATTACAATAATATTTCTTTAGGGCACAACCTTAACAAACTCCCACTTGCCCTAAAGCAAATGAGACATCTTTCTCAATCCCATTTCTTGTACATGTTTTTGAAAAATTCTTTCAGGCAGTGTCTTGGTAAAAGGATCAGCAATATTCTCTTGTGATGTTATCTTCTGTACTAACACTTTACCCTCTTTCACAATCTCTCTTATCAAATGATATTTTCTATCTATATGCTTTGCCCTTTTATGATTTCTGGCTTCTTTTGTATTTGATATAGCTGCACTATTATCACAAAATAGTGTTAGAGGTTTTTCTAAATTTGGAACAACTTCCAATTCTATTAGAAAATTACGGAGCCAAACTGCTTCTTTAGCCGCTTCTGCAGCAGCCACATATTCAGCTTCCATAGTTGAGTCAGAAATACATGATTGTTTTATACTTCTCCAAACTATGGCTCCACCTCCTAAAATAAATATTGAGCCAGATGTGGATTTACTTTCATCTCTATCTGATTGAAAGTCAGCATCAGTGTATCCTATAGGGTCAAATCACTTCCAAAATACACAAGCATATATTCTTTAGTTCTTCTAAGATATTTAAGTATATGCTTAACTGCCACCCAATGAAACCTTCCTGGGTTAGATTGATATCTACTGACTATGCCTACAGCATAACAAATGTCAGGTCTTGTACACAACATTGCATACATGAGACTACCAACTGCTGATGCATAAGGCACTTGTAGCATATCATCTTTTTCTTGTTGTGTTTGAGGACATTGCTTTTTAGAAAGATAAACTCCATGACGTGAAGGCATATTTCCTTTCTTGGAGTTTTGCATCCCAAATCTTGTAAGAATCTTCTCAATATAGGATGCTTGAGAAAGTGCTAATATTTTATTTTTGCGATCTCTTATTAGTTTTATCCCAAGTATAAAACTTGCCTCTCCCAAATCTTTCATTTGGAATTGTTTGGCCAGCCATTTCTTTACGTCAGATAATAATTCAGTATTACTCCCAATAAGTAGAATATCATCTACGTAAAGAATTAAGAACACAACTATTTGATTTTTAAAGTACTTGTAAACACAAGGTTCATTTAAGCTTTGATCAAATCCATAAGATTTAATTGCTTCATCAAATCTTATATTCCATGACCTTGAAGCTTGCTTAAGTCCATATATAGATCTTTGTAGTTTGCAAACTTTTTGCTCTTGACCTTCTATTATGAAACCCTCTGGCTGTTTCATATAAATTCTTTCTTCAAGATAGCCATTCAAAAAAGCCGTCTTGACATCCATTTGCCAAATTTCATAGTCATAATATGCAGCAATGGATAAAATTATACGTATAGATTTAAGCATAGCAACAGGAGAGAAAGTTTCATCAAAATCAATACCCTCCTTTTGGTTGTATCCTTTTGCCACTAGCCTTGCTTTATAAGTCTCAACTTTTCCATTAGCACTTCTTTTTCTCTTATATATCCATTTACATCCTATAGGTCTTACCTCGCTAGGAAGATCCACAAGTTCCCAAACAGAATTGAAATACATCGAATCTATTTCAAGTTTCATGGCGTCTAACCATTTTTCTTTGTCAGGATCCTCTAATGCTTGTTTATATGTTAATGGATCATCATTGTCATCATCAGATGCGACAATATATGCTTCTCCATTAATGTTATATCGAGAGGGTAATCTAATAACTCTCCCACTACGACGAGGCAATAAAGGTTCTTGATTTAGAGTGGTGGTTTCCTTTTGTTGACTTTCAACAATAGTATCCATATCTTTTGTGATTGGTTCATTTAGCAATTCTTTGAGCAACACTTTACTCCGAGGTTTGAAATCTTTCATATATTCATGTTCAAGAAAAGTGGCATTTGTCGATACAAATACTTTCTTTTCTTGAGGACTATAAAACAAACCTCCTCTTGTACCTTTTGGATATCCGACAAAAATGCATACTTCTGAACGTGATTCCAACTTATTAGTTTTTGTCTTTAATACATGTGCCGGACATCCCCATATACGGATGTGTCGTAAACTAGGTTTACTCCCACTCCATAATTCTAAAGGTGTCTTATGTACTGATTTTGAAGGTACAATATTCAAAATATACATAGCAGTTTGTATTGCATATCCCCAAAATGAATTTGGTAAGGACGAGTAACTTAACATAGTTCTAACCATATCAAGCAATGTTCGATTTCTTCTTTCAGCAACACCATTTTGTTGTGGAGTTGCAGGTGCAGTGAGTTGAGATACAATTCCATTCTCAATTAAATAATTTCTGAATTCTGTATCTAAGTACTCACCACCACGATCTGATCGAAGTATTTTTAATGACTTGCTTAATTGATTTTCAACTTCAGCACGAAATTCTTTAAACTTTTGAAAAGTTTCAGATTTCCTTGTCATTAAATAAACATAACCATATCTTGAATAATCATCAATAAAAATGACAAAATATTCATAACCACCTCTTGCTTGTATATTAAATGGTCCACAAACATCTGAATGTACAAGTTCAAGGGTTTCTTTTGCTCTTTCACTTTTTCCATAAAAAGTTCTCTTAGTCATTTTTCCTTCTAAACAAGATTCACAGACTGGTAGAGTTCCGACTGTCAGTTCTCTTAAAGGACCATCCTTTACTAGTCTTTCAATCCTATTTAAGTTTATATGACCAAGTCTAAGATGCCATAGATATGTGTTATCTTCATATGAAATCTTTTGCCCTTTTTGTTTAGGTTTTTCAACTTTGAACATTTCAGTATTAAGCAGTGTATTTCTAGTGGGTTTCAACATAAAGAGTCCATTTTCCATTATTGTAGAACAAATATTCAAACCATTCTTAGAAATAACAATCTCATTATTATAAAAAGAGAGTCCAAAACATTGTTCAAACAACTTTGAAATAGACACAATATTTCTAGAAAACCCTGGAATAAAATAAACATTAGTCAACACTAGATATTTATTTTCAAATTCAAGCCTAACGACTCCCACTGCTTGAGCTGATATAGTACTTCCTGTCCCTACTCTCATAACATGTTCTCCACTAGCAAGTCTCCTCCAAGAACTAAGTATCTGCAATGAAGAACATACATGATCAGTTGCACCTGAATCAACTATCCAGGATGATAAATCATTTTCAACTAAACATGTTTCAAGAACTAGTAAATCAAATTTACCTTGCTTTTCTTTCTTCTTCTCTTTTAGCTCCGCAAGATACTTATTGCAGTTTCGCTTTCAATGCCCTTCGATCCCACAATGAAAACATTTTCCTTTGGATTCTTTTTTAGAGCTTTTGTTCTTTTTATTGCTTTTATTCTTGCTGCTTTTGCTTCCTTTTATGAATTTTATGTTTTTATCTTTCTTCTTTCTCTTATTGTTCTTATAAGCAGAAGAAGGATAAACTTCAGCAACATTTGATTCTGGCTCTTTTTCTTTTGAAATTGATTCAAAAGTTTGAAGCTCATTTAGCAATTCAGTAAGATTATACTTTAGACGATTCATAAAGTAATTGCTCTTGAATTGCAGAAATCGCGAGGATAAAGTTTCTAAAATCATCCCCACTTGAGTTCCATCATCAATGATTGCTACATTAATCTCAGCTTCATGAATATAATTTATCATTTTGAGAACATGTTCTCGAACTGAGACATTTGCTTTCATTTTAGAATTCATAACTGCTTTGATAGCTTCATGACGAGCTTGTTCAGAAGGTTGCCCAAACATGGATTGGAGAGATTCCATAATCTCATATGCAGTTATCATATTTTCATGTTGCGATCTTAGCACGTCAGACATGCTAGCAAGGAGATAACACCTTGCTTTGTTATTTGAGTCAATCCATTTTTCATAGGCATCTCGTACAGTACGAGAAGCATTAGCAGCAGGAAGTGGAGGACATTCCTCATTCAAAACAAACTTATGATTTTCACAAATCAGTACAAGGTTCATATTGCTTTTCCATTTCACAAAATTTTCTCCAGTTAACTTTTCATTTGATAAGATTGTGAGAATGGGATTCGTCATGATAACTGAAATAAATAAATAAACATATTTTAAAAATTAGCATGACATATCATTTAAAATTTGGCATATATCAGCATAATCATATACATATATGATCTATGCCTTTAAACAAATAAAAAAAATTGTTAATGCCACGATTATACTAATTTTATCAATAATATGCTGCCGTGGGGTCAGTCATATTATTATAAAATTAAATTGATACATTATCATTTAATAAATAAAATCATAAATATCTCATATTTATCTTTACTTATTAATAACCATTTATTTGGTCAAGATATAATTAACACATTTAATATATATCTTTATGAGTGTGACCCATTATTATAATTTTCTAAAATTTAAGATAAAATTGCCGCCGTAGGGTAGGTCAATTTTAAAATATATCTTAGAAAATTTATATAAAAGAAATCAACCTTGTTATTGAATTAAATGGACACCTTCCGTAGGGGAACGAAATCTATGCGTTGCTAGGCGCCACTTAAAACTCACGGTGTTGAATTAATAATGGAGACCAAAGGTTTTATTTCCATAAAACCCGCTCCCACTCATTATTTATTTTATCTTATAAAATACAAAAAAAATTTATAATTAAATCATAAAATTTTCAAGAACAATATTACTAAAGTAAATTCAAAATCTACTTCAGATTTTCTTGACTTAAAAAAAATACATAAACACTTTTCAAATATCTTTTGCATAAAAAAAAATCTCATAAGAAATACTTTATTTTATAAAAAGATATTATAGAAATTAAATAATTATTAAAATTATAACATTAAATCATTTTTCATCTTATGAATAAAATGATTATAAAGTTGGCTTAATTTTATCATATAAAATAAGAATTTTAATAAACCAGAAAGATTTATTCAGTAATAAACTCTGGCTCTGATACCAATTGTTGGAATTTTTATATCAAAATATAAAATGCGGAAATAAAAAAACAGGATTTTTAGAAAATTAAATTAAGACATTCTCAATATTAATTTTCTTAATAAATAACTTTATAATATGAAATGAAGAAAACTTTACCGAATTATTGATTGAGATTTGAGATCTTCTTCGTCGAAACGTTGATTGAGACCGTAAGCCTTCTTCTTCTAATCAACCCACAAAATATATTTTAGTGAGTGGGCACAATCAATCAATTATTGATGAACACTTTTTCTTTTGAATCTAATTTGTGTTCTAAACACAATTTAATCCTTCAAAAGAAAAGACAATGAGAGCAACATTCTTTTCATACATATTCTTCCATCTCTCATGAAGGAATTATGTATCATCATCAATCAATTTCATGTAGAACTTAATTCTTATTTATAAGAAAAGTTCACATCTTTTCATAAGCACCTCTTAGTATTCATGAAATATTTTTAATTAATATTAAAATGATAATTATCATGACACATCATCAATCTTATCTTTAATATTTTTAATATTAAAAGATATTTGATGATAATTATCATGACAAATCATGACTTATCATCAATCTTATCTTTATCTTTTAATATTAAGAAAATATTAATGATGAGTCATCATTATCTTCATGAAATATAAAATTAAAAGGTGATCATAAATATGTTACTAATGTGATCATAATTAACATTTATATTATGTCACATTCTTAGTGTTCAATATATAATAGAGCTTAGGTGATGAAGAAGGGACCTATGGACCTATAATTCAAGCTCCAATAAATTTGATTATTAATTTAACTCTTAAATTAATAAATCAAAATTATTAATTTCAATATTATTCCACTATAAATATGAAATTGCACTCTTGAAATTATAGTATAATTTACTCAATTAAAAAATTGAATCGTCCATTGATTTAATCATTACATATAAAATAATCCTCCATAAAAAGTTCATAATTAGAGCTAGGTAATTCTGTCACCTCACTAATTATATCTTAATCCTTGAATTCCAATTAATTCTCTAATGAACAATAAACTTTATGACCTAGTCACAAAATTTGAGCGCTCAATTGTTCAAGTTCTGAATTAATTATTCAAGGGAACTAATTTTCTAACTTTCAAAATTGAAAGAATGGATTCCATATCTGTATATTAACATTCCCAGCCATTTGTTTCATTGTGTTTCTGAAATACAAAGATTGAATTTATTTCTTCCAAACTATTTTCGAGTAAATAAAAAAACTAAATGTCACAAATAGGAGTTTATTAATAACTCAGGATTAAGATTGTTTTATATATGATCATCTTTATGATTAATTTTAAATTTTCTATAATTAAAAACAGAATTTATTAGAGAATTCAAAATTTATCTGGTCCAGTTCTATATAATCATATTATATAAAGTACCTCCATCCTTAATATCTCCATATCGAATAATCCGGATAAGATTATTCCATTCTTAATGTTGATGAACCGTACTAATAATATTTAATCATAGATTCCAACTATAATTAATAATTATGAACTTGTTTTGATTATTATCCATAATTCAATCCTCTTGTATATAATTATATACTGAATTATGGTTGTATAAATAATCATGTAACAAAAATATTATATCAAATGATAATATCGAAACATGCTAAACTTGTCTTTAAATATTTATTTGCATAGAAAATATATTACAATAATATTTCTTTAGGGCACAACCCTAACAGTCTCCTCCCCTGCCAGTTCAAAAACGTTTCTATCCAAATCTGTATGGTTCGTCGCATGTCCCTCCATTGATACCAAGACAAATCCTTCCCTTCTAAACATAGGCCTGCCATCGTTAGTCTCTCCTCCTCGGTCAACCCATTGATGGTAAAACATCTTTCTGCCTTGTAGATCCACCCGTTCGCATCCTCCCCTTAAAGATTGGCATCTTCAATTTTCTCACCCTTAGGTCACACCCGTTTCTCCTAAATCCTCCATAAACTCTCATTCCCCGAAGCGGAGGTGCTCCCCAATTGTCACAATCTTCCCTCCGGCAATCATACCCACCCAATTCATCAAAAACCCCTCTTCTTCTTTCAAAATCAGCATCACAGCGATCGAAATCATTCCCTCTCCTTACAAATTCAGCACCTCTTCTACCGGAGTCAATGCTGATCTCCATTCTAGAAAGTTGTTCTAGAGGAGGCATTCCATCTTCTCCCTCTAGGATCTCCAATTCTGGCTTTTCCCTTCCCCTAGACGTGTTAGGGTTCCCATCTCTTCTATGGCCGCCGGTAGTTTCCTTTGCTTCCGATGTCACCAGTTTGGTTTTGGCTTCAAGCAATTTCTTCAACATGTATTCCACCACGACGAACTTTTCATCCATATTTTCATTGACGGATGCAATCTGACTTTGAAAATTAGTCATCTTTTCCTCAAAATCTGCTTTGAGTTGCCCAAGTTCTCCCTCAAAAACTTCCACTTTCCTTCTGTTCATTGGTTCCCCTTCGATCGATGTGCTCTGATACCAACTTGATAGGAAACACTTGTAGATCTCAAGTATTTCCTATCAATCTACTGAAAATAGGGTGCTTCTACACAAAAATCCGCACAAAATCACGAAAACAGTAGATAATTTGTATTATTTGATGAAAGGGAAACGAAAAATAGCAAGATACAATTGATCCTTTATTCGAGAGGATGATCAATCTCTCCCAAATCTCCAGACGCCGCTAGAGTCCAAAAGAAAACCTAAATCTAAGATATCTCAAATTTTAGCCAAATTCAAGATACCCTAACCCTAGGAAAACAAATTATTTAATGCATATAAATCAAAAGAAAACCCCTAAACAGTCCCTACATTCAAATTTCCCTCCCAAAACCCTCAAAAATCCTTCCTAAAATGCTCGTTTGGCCGTTGCGGTGCGGCCGGCTACCGAAAGAGGCGGACATTCCGCCTGGGTTGGTCCCGCGTGGACCGGCTGAACCGATCCAATGGATTAGTCTAACAGAATGCCAAAAATCTCATGAAGAATGAAACTTCATCTTCTTATGGATGTAAAATCCATGATATAGAGCTGTATAACTTGAAGGCCTAGTGGTATCACACAGCTGATTCAATTCCTCTACATTCATTAGTATCAATTTCATGATATTTTATTTTCCATATTCTTCTTATCTTTCTTGAAGTTTTCCTCAATTTTGTTAGTTTGAAGCAGTGACTGTCAAACAGACTACTTGAGAGTTCTAAATCTAGCATCAGGTAAATGAAAATATGACGATTTGGAACAATATCATATATTGCATATTCACTCTTAATGAGTTGGGTTTTCCTCTTTTTCTCAAACTTTAATTCTTTGTTCCTTGGTTTTCATTTTAAGTGGATTTTGGTTGTGGTTGGTTTCAGTAATTTGTGCCTATTTGACTTAATTTTAAATTAATCATACAGAAACAGAAGATTTAATTATTCTTTTTAACAATTTGCTCAATGTCCTAAATATTAGTGAGATTCCATAAAAATTTTGCTTCTCGCACTAGATATTGATACCACCAGACAAAAATGGCATCATATACAGTTCCCGAATATTGAAAAGAAAATGTCAAATATGCATGCAGAAACCTACAGCATGAACTACAAAAAAGAGAATACTAAAACTGTGATATTTGTAACAGTATTTGGCATGAAAAAATGCATCATTAACTTTTTGTAGAGGTAAAATTAACATGAAAATAACTTTTCAAAAAAAAATTACACAGATGCAAGTGTAAAGTTTCTCATACAGAGTGAGCAGGAAACCGAGATGTCAACTTATTTGCCTCCAAATCATAAACATAAATGGAAGCATCACTACTTCCAGCAACAAGCTCCCGACCATCAGCTGAAAACTCAATAGAAAAGATACCAAGCGAATACACCCCATCACTATGTGAAGAGAAGTCCAGCCCATCATGAATTTCCTGCATGACAAAAGTAGACAAGACATAAACCTGAAACCTGAATTGCACTATGAACAAGTACACTGCTCTTCAAGTGATCTTGGAAGCACGGCATAGAAAGAGAAATGATAAAACCTGCATTGTTACCAATCCTACTTTCTGGTTATGCAAAATTGTGAAAAGATAAGTTAATTGTGATAACATAGAAAGGAAACCCAAGAAAAACATTTATCATGCGATCCAATTCACGGCAAAGGAGAAATGTGGATGCAGAAATGTTAGCCTCATATCCTAATTACAAGTCATTTTATAAGTAAAGCTTATCCAAGGTACAAACATTTTTGGTGACATTATAAAATGAATGTTCACTTCACTTATGGAAAGACAGATCTGAGAGCAATCACTTATACTGAAAAACCAATCTAAATTGAAGTTTAAAATCATTTTGGAACCATTTGATGTGGTTTGGATTACTGCTCATGTATAAGAGGCTTAGCAACTAGAATAAACACCACATGCAGCTTCAATCAGAGAAAAATAGCAAGTACAACAGAAAACTCGTCATGATGAAAGAGCATCAAGAGAGAACTTGGTCGTTTATATGCAAGGACGGTGTGCACAGACTTGACAATAAAATTTTATTTTTAAATAAAGTAGTTAACTCCTAAAACTTGAAAACGGACTATTTCTATACAAATTAAAAAGGCTGATGCTGATTGCTCATGTTGGAAGAGTACATGCAGGATAAATGGTCGTTTACGTTCATTTCAATGAAGGATAATCAAATTTGAGAAAGAAAAATGTGATTTAGTATGGTGGCTTAGTCACTAATAGGAAAGTAGAGAGAGGGTTAGTAAGTGATATGCTGGTTGATCCACAATCAATATCTTAAGCTTTTAGGTTATCTCACTCCAACTCCACAGTTCTATTCTATTTTACACCTAGAATGTACTCTTGAATAAATAGCACAAGTAATTCTAGAATTAAGTTCATAAATCCACACACAATGCTCCCACAAAAGCACATAGCTAGAACATAGATCATATCTGGATATCATTAATCAAAAGAAAAAAAAAACTTTCTTTTTTGCTCAGGAGTCCATGCAAATAGGTTCTTATGAGTTTTAGATCCATACAGATACCTTTTATCATTAATAGCAAAAACAAACTTATCCAGGGAATAAATTTTAATTATAAATGAAGGCAAGAACTTGCCAACACAACAATAGCCAAAAATAGTTTTCTTGCTGAAGAAGGATAAGAGTTATTTATTCGAAACCAGGAGAATTAGCTCTGACAATAAGAGAAACATTCAAAGTTAAATGCAACTTAATTGTCACAAATATAGTGATATCTAGGGGCAGAACTAGCTATACTTTTGCGGTTGGGAAAACTCAATATAGGAATAATTAAATTTTTAAAAGATAAAACATATATAAGAGTTAATCTCAAAATAGTCCCTTCATATGTAGAAATAAATTTTATAAGCCAAGAGATGTGAAAAGAAAAAGTAAGTCAATTCTTTCCTAGGGCGAAGATAGATACTACAATTTTGCTTACAGCATGGAACGTACAGTAACATTGGCAAGTGACTCTTTTGTAGTAGATCCCACATCTACAATATGAACAATTGGTGACATACTGGCATAAACCTACAATTAAAAAAACTGTAGTTAATTGTAAGTGCTTCAGTAGAAACTCAGTAACAAGCTAAATACGCAGTATAAAAATTGTGCACAGGTCAGAAACTTTTTTTGAACTAAGTGATTACTTGATACATAAAAATAATAATAATAAAGATACATGATCATGGGAACAAAGAACACCAGAGGACCCTAGGCCTATCACACATCAAACTTAAGATTACAATATCTGTAATGTTTCAAACTTTCTGTAGCAGAAGATCAGACCAAATTGTACAGGAAAACTAATGTTGATGCCACAAATTATAAGATGATTTGAAAAGTGTATCATTTTGTAAGAAGGCAGTGATTTCTAGGGATATCAGCGTTGTGACGGCTTTTGGGACTCAAGTACATTGAGGTACACATTTTAATGATAACTTTTTTTTGGGGGCAAATTTGGGGCCAAAGCTCATATTATAAACTATGAAGAAAAAACATAATTACAGATATAAAAGAAAAAAACCATCAACAATCCAAAAAAAAAGGAAGTTGCACAAAAAGAAACATGTAAGGAAAAACTATAAGGAAAGGAGAAGAAATAAATACGACTCAAAGAGCAGAGAGGACTCAGAATGCTCCATAAAATTGGAACGTCCAGCAAACAAAAAGAGCATCGAAATCTCTTGGTTACCGAAGAGACCATCCAAGGAGAGGCTGGAAAGCACCAACACTCATCTTTGTCCATCCAAAAAACGACCAGCCATTCTCAAGAGAGCAACAGAAACCAGCCAACGCCATCCAAGAGGCAATACAACATCAGATCCCAGGTTGCCAAAAAACCAGCCAAAACCAACCTGCGCAAAAGGCACGAGGCCCTCCATGGGATCCAAACAAGGCAACAGAAAATCCACCCAAGACTGGCCTTACCACACCTCAGAGAAACCGAATATCAACCAACGCCATCCAATAAGCAAAACAGCATCAGATCCCAGATTGCCAAAAAAAATCAGCAAAAACCAACCAACGCAAAAGGCACGGGGCCCTCCATGGGATCCAGACAGGGCAACAGAAAGTCTAACCAAGACCTGCCTAACCAAAAAAAAAAACCATAACCTCAAAATAACTCAAGAAACTTTTCATGAAACTGAGCATACTTCTTCCAGTCTTTAATTTTGAGCCTGATAGCATTCTTGATAGTGAAAATAACATGGTGGAAACTTTCCCAATTTCCAGAAAAATTTTGATTGTTCCTTTCTCTCCAAATGAAATAGACAGAGCTGCAAACCACCATGAAGCAAAAGTTTTTCTCCCAAGCGTGCAAATGTAAGGAATTATCCAGAAAATCAAAAATTTGCATCAAATTATGTTAAATCCCGAAAAATGCCGTTTTAAACCTCGCACGCTTTTCAAAGCGCCACGACGAGCTTTAAGTGAAAATCTCAAGGTTGTCGGATTTCAACGGAGATAATTTTAGAAAATCTTACGCAAAATTCTGATCGTTTTGGTATATAACACTTATACCTAATTTCGTCTATTTTAGGAATTAAAATAGAACGAAGTTTCACGATACCCTTTTTACCCCTAACCGTTTAATATAACGAAATTACTTAAGGGAAAATTGGTCTTTAGCAAAACCCTTTTCTTCCTATTATAGCCAACCGAACTCTCTCTCTCCCTCATTCACTCATTCCGCGTGAAAGACCGAAATCGAGCGGACAAGAGGCGAACGGCGGGTTCGGCGAGGGCTCTCCGGCGGCGATCTTCCGGCAAAAGTTTTAGGTCAAATTGAAGGGGACGACGAGAGGATTACTCAGGTATGATTATTTTGGAATGAATCCCCCTCAATCTCTAGTATTTTGGAAAAGAAAATTTTAGGGTTTTTGTTAAAAAATATTTTTCTTTCAAAATTTATTTAAGAAATTAATAGGGAACGTTTAGAAGAGCATTTTAACGATAAAAATCAATGAAATTTGAGGAATTTTTGGAGAATTAAAATTAGGGTTTTTCTATTTAATTGGAATGTTTGGAAGTATCTTTGTAAATATGGTTTCTAAGGGTTCTAAGAGGGCTTCTAAGGGTATAAATTGAATTTTTCGCACAAAATGATATTTCTCTAATTTTTAATATTAATAAATCCGAAAATAATTAACTTAATGTCAATTAAAGTTTAGGTTAATAATAGATTAAAGATATATGTTAATGACATTCGTTTATGTTAATGATATTCATGTCATTTGATAAGAAGGAATTAAGATTTAATGTTTATTTATTTTAGTGGTTTCTTTATATTAATGATTATGAATTAAGGTTAATGTTGGGTAAGGGGAATTTTGATAAATGATTCAGCAAATTAAATTTATATGTTTATAATTAAGAAAATGAGAGAGAAAGAGAGAGTGAAGGAAAGAGATAACTTAGAATAGTTTAGAAAGAAAAGATTTTGTTTTAAATAATTTTTTATATTTTAAGAATGAGAAATTAATACTTATAAATGTTTAATCGTGGTGACATCGAGGGAAGAAGGACTAGCAAGAAAATCAGATTCCAAACTTCTGTAAGTATACATGATTCTTTATTACAGCAATATTTTTATTTCTCTCAAGTTCTATTTTTTGAAAGTCCCAACATGTTCATGAAATCTTTATGATTAATTTTAGATCATGATTTTACTACTCTGTTCAAATGATTGATCATGCAAAGTTTATGCTATATTTTATGACATTATATGATAGAGATTATGTAATTTATGAAATGAAAAGAAATGATATGATACGAATGTTATATTGAATGATTGAATGTGCATGCTGATTAGATGGAGTTCACCCCCTTATGGTACTAGCTGGGGACGCTGTACTCGTGCACGATAAAATGGTAAAGGATATGAAAAAGAAAATGGTAAAGGAGTACCTTTATGGTACTAGACGGTGACTCCTGTGACGGTTGTAAATTATATGAAAAGAGAAAGTTAAATATATTGATATGAATATGGAAAGGAAAATAAAAGATATGATTTATGATATGATATGTTTAATGTTATGTTAAGTATGAAATCATTTTTATGTTATGTTCATATGAAATTGACATCCAGCATATTACACAGTTGTCTTGTTTACTGTAGTTTAGAATTGTGTATTACTTACTAAGCTTTAGCTTAATGTTAGTTGTTAACATTTTCAGGTAAGCTTTAATTAATCAAAAATGTGTAGAAAAGGCGGTAACGTATACCGTAGAAGAGGAGCATCTGAGAAAAGGTAATTTTATGGTTATGCCTGATTTTTATGTTTATGTGTTTTAAATTTAATGTTTTAGAGACTCTTTCAATTATTATGGAAATAGTTTTAGATATTAGAAGATTTTAACCTACCGTTCGACCTTTGTTCCCGCCTCGCCCATACGAGCTCACCGGGCCGGGTTGTGACAAATTAGGCCTTAAAAGGAAAGCAGCCAATGGAGGTAAGAGGGAAGAAATCACCAAAAAAGAGAAATCACATTCAAAGAAGAGGTGGTGATGAGTTTCAAAAACAGTTTGGCATAAATAACACCTTGGTTGTACAGCAATAGACCTCCTAATAAGTAAGTCAGACGTTTTAAGCTTCCCCAAAATTACCATCCAGGCATAGACAGAGAACCTCAAAGAGTCTTGTTTGTGCCAAACAAATTTGAGTCAAGGCACCTGATCAAAGTGAGAATAAAAAAGGAAAGTGAAAGATTTAAAAGCAGGAGAATTAGAGTCATCTCAGGTGACAACCGGTTGCTCCAAAATAGGGATCATAGAGACCAACAGTCTAATATGAGCAAGAAAGGTGGACGGGAGGGTCCACACATTGCCAAGCATATAGTCCTGAACAAATTATAAGGAGTTGCGAGGAGTAAACAATTTCGTAAGAGGCTTGTCATTACACCAAGGATCCCAAAACATAGAAAAATAGCATAGTGAACCAACAAAAAAAGAGATTTTATCCAAAATTCTGCTAGCAGTTAAACATATATGCTTCCAAAACTTAATAGCCATAATAGGAGCTTTCTTCCAAGGGGGCAAGTATTTAGCTCTAAGCCAAGAGCACATAATAGAGTCATTGCAGTAGACGCCAAATATAGGAGCAAGCCACTCCAAAATAGATAGAGTCAAAAGAAGGAATACCGAGCCCACCCAAAGCCTTAGAAAGGGTAGTAGTATTCCAAGCAATTAAGTGTAACTTTTTCTCTCTAATATCCCCATGAAATAAGAATCTCGAGCATAATTTAGAAATGGCATTATGGATAGCTTTAGGTATGATAGATCCTCTAATCCAATAAGCCAAAGTGTTGGCTATGTAAAACTTGAGAAAATGAACCCTACCTGCAAAAGAAAGAAATTTGACTTTCCAACCCTCAAGTAGAGCAGAGATTCTGCTCAGAAGAGGCTGGAAGTGAGTAAATTTAAGATTTTTGAAAGAAATGGGAAGGCCTAGATAAGTTAGCCAAGTATCAACATGGGATATTTTGAGAATGCCACAAATCTCATTAGTGAGGTGAAGTGGGACATTTTTGGAGAAAAAAATAGAGCTCTTGGAAGGGTTGATGTGAAGACCCGTGGCATTGCCAAATTGAGACAGAGCAGCAACTAAGGATGTAGCATTAGGACTAGAGGCCACCCAAAAACTAGTAAATCATCAGCATACATGAGATGGTTAAGGTTGAGCTCATTGTAATTGTAATAACCGGTTCTTCCGGCCGGTTCAACCGAACCGGCCGGCCCGCCTTTTAAGTCCCGCGAACAGAAGGATCGCGGAACCGAACGAATCGCGCGAACAGGAAAAGGGGCGGACGGTCGGCTTCACGCGAGAGCGAGGTAGGTTTCTTCTTTCTCCAATTTTAGCAAGTGATTACCTTCTAGGATAAGAAATAACGATTCCTTTTCATTCTTATCGTTATCAGAGTGTTATTTTGGGAGAGATTGGAAGAACGAAAGAAACGGTCGAGAGAAAGAAGGAGAAAGGTTTGTAGAATTTTCTTCCAGATTTTTTTTGTATAAATTTCTCTCGTTTACTTCATTTAAAGTGAACAATACATTTCTTAAAGGTAGAGGAAGAGAATTGAAGCAAGAGAGAGAATTTTGGAAGGGGAAGAAGGATTTTGGAAGATTTGGAAAATCCCATTGTAAGAAATTTCTATCATGAATATATTCTTGAGTTTTATTTGATAAAGCAAATTCATGAAAACTTTATTTCTTGATGATAGAGATTTGGAGAGAGGTTCGAGGTATCACCCTTCGTCGAAGGCCTGAAAAGTTCAAAGTGGGTAAATTATATTATTTTATGTTTTATTCATGATTTCAATTTTCTAAATAATTGCTTAAAATATCGTATCATAAAATGTTGAAGACAAATCCTTATGATGTTATAGTCTTAAGAAAGAATCCATCTATGATAAGCTTATGAGAAAAGAAAGAAAATAACTTACAAGGATACATGTGATATATGTTATATGCAATGATAACTATAAGGATGAAAATGAGAAATGAAAAGAAATTAAAGGAAAAGGGTATTACAAAATGACAGGAGTCACCCCCTTATGGTACTGGCTGGGGACGCCGTACCCGTGCACGAAAAAGGAAAAGGAAAAGGTTATGGAAAAGGAAAAGGCTATGGAAATGGAAAAGGAAATCAAATGGAAAAGGTTGTACCTTATGGTACATTGAGACGGTGCTCCTGTACAAAGCAAATAGAAAGAAAGGAAATATGAATGAAATATTAAAGCTATAAAATGTTTTAAATCGTTTTGAAGGAAATTATCTAGAGATGTAAATTATTGAAAAGAATGAATTAATGCAAAGAAATAAAATGATGTCTATTAAAGAATAATAATGATTATTAAATAGTTACCCACTGAGTTTACTTAGTAAACTCAAACCATAAGTTTAAATGTTTCAGGTAAGTTCCTAAGAGAAATAATGGCTGAAAGAGAAGAACATGTTTACAGAAGACGAGGTGCAAATGACAACAGGTAAAATAGATTTTTTGTGTTTAGTGGCTTTTCAGTATTTTGTAAAAGTTTTGATGATGAGTTATTTTATACTTTTGGAAATGTATTATCGTCCGACTTTTCGTACCCGCCTCGTTAGATCGAGCATCCGGGACGGGTCGTGACAAAAGTGGTATCAGAGCCAATTAAGATCTGAATTATACTGAAAGAGCCATTAGGATGAATATCAATGATTGAAAGTTTAATGTGAAATGAATATTTATTGACAACAGGAATCAAGATAATCCTAGAGAAGAGGAAGTGGGAAGATCAGTGCCTAATGTTAATGTTAATCCTGATGCACTGGCACAAATGATGACAGCTGTAACTCAACTGATTCAAGATACAAGAAATCAACCATCGGGGAGTAGTAGTGGTGGCGGAATAGTTATGGATAAATATCTGAAATTATTTCAGGATATGAGACCACCATTATTCAAAGGTATAGAAGGATCAATAGAGGCTGAAAATTGGTTGCTGAGGATTGAAAAGATATTAGAAGGAATGTACTGTCCAGAAGAGAGAAAAGTTTCCTTGGCAACGTTTGCATTAGAAGGAGAAGCTGAAAGATGGTGGAGAGGCTTGTATCAAGAAAAATTTGAAGGAATACCTGGCATGCAAATCAGATGGAATGATTTTACTCAAGTGTTCAGGGATTGGTTCGTACCTCCTTCTGCGAGGAGGCAAATGCAGGACAAGTTTATGAGGTTGATACAAGGAGACAAATCAGTTATGCAGTATGAAGCTGAATTTACAACGTTAGCCAGATATGCTCCTCAGTTAGTACACACTATGGATGATAAATGCCATCGTTTCTTAGCTGGACTGAAGGATGCAATTAGATTACCCCTGGTTCCTCTTGGAATTGAAGATTATACAGTGCTGGTTGAAAGAGCTAGAAGGCTAGAAGCAGACCTACAAAATACTCAAAGGAGACGTGATTTTCAAAAGAGGAAAAGTGGGGAAGTTATAGAAACCCCTCAAGATTCACATGGCAAGTCTAATTCACAAGGTGGAAAGTTTAATTGGAAAAGACAAAGTCCAGTAGCAGTGACAGTTCAAGTGTGAACAGTTGTAGCAAATGTGGAAGACAACATAAAGGAGAATGCTTATCTGGTACAAATACTTGCTTCTGGTGTCATCAACCAGGTCATATAGCTAAGAACTGTCCTACCTTGGGGCAAAGACCAGCAGGAGAGTCAAAGATGAATACTAGGTCTCAGAGGAATGTTGGAAGACCAAGAACAGTGGAATCAGCTGCATCTACTCCAGGATCAAGTCAAAGTCGACAGAATACTCTGCCTAGAGTATATGCACTAACTCAGAAGGATGCTAAGGATTCACCTGAAGTGATTACAGGTGATAAGAATGAGAAGTGAATGATTATGTATTTTGAAAGTATTATTAAAAGAATAATGTATGTTTATGTTTTCTTATGAAATTTTATAGGTATAATTATGATGCAAGGAAAGCCTGTACGGATTCTATTTAATACAGGAGCTTCACACTCCTTCATTTCAGAAGAATTGGTTAAAAGTGTTGGATTGAATGTTTGTGAAATCAATGTAATGTTGAAAGTTTTAATGCCAGATGGATCATTTATAAATGTGAAAGGTGTATGTAAAGTGACTTTCAAACTAAATGAAAGAGAGTTTGAAGCTTCAATGAATGTTTTACCATTGCAAGAGTTTGATATGATATTGGGAATGGATTGGTTATCAAAGCATTTTGTGATCATTGACTGCAACAAAAAAATTTTAAAGTTTAATTTTCCTGGAGAAAAAGAGTTGAAATTCTATGGAGAAAGAGGAGTTTCTTCAATGATAATCACTTATTTGAAAGCATACAAATTTGTATCCAAGGGATGTCAGTGTTTTCTTGCTCAAGTAAAGGATACAAATAAGGAAGTTAAAGAGTTGAAAGATATACCTGTAATCAGAGAATATCCAGAAGTGTTCTTAGATGATTTGTCAGGATTACCACCAGAAAGAGAGATAGATTTCACTATTGAATTGATACCGGGTTCAGAACCAGTGGCAAGAGCACCTTACAGAATGGCAGTCAAAGAGTTACAGGAGCTGAAAGGTCAGTTACAGGAATTGCTTGAGAAGGGGTTCATCAGGCCAAGTTCCTCACCATGGGGAGCTCCAGTACTGTTTGTAAAGAAGAAAGATGGGAGCTTCAGAATGTGCATAGATTACAGAGAATTGAATAAGCTTACTGTTAAGAATAAATATCCATTGCCCAGGATTGATGATCTTTTTGACCAATTGGAAGGAGCTACAGTTTTCTCTAAAATTGATTTGAGATCTGGATATCATCAGCTACGGATTAAGGAGGAAGATATAGCAAAGACAGCTTTCAGAACCAGATATGGTCATTATGAATTTGTGGTAATGCCATTTGGGGTGACAAATGCACCAGCTGTATTTATGGATTTGATGAACAGAGTTTTTAAGCCATTCCTGGACATATTTGTGATTGTGTTTATTGATGATATTCTGATTTATTCAATAGATGAAGAAAGCCATTCCAGTCATCTGCAGGCAGTGTTGCAAACATTAAAGGAGAACAAGTTATATGCCAAATTTTCAAAATGTGAATTTTGGTTGAGCAGTGTAAACTTTCTGGGGCATGTGATTAGTGGAGAAGGAATTTCAGTGGATCAAAATAAAATACAAGCTATATCAGATTGGCCAAGGCCAACGACTGTTTCAGAGGTGAGGAGCTTTCTTGGACTTGCTGGTTACTATAGGAGATTTGTAGAGGGGTTCTCTCAGATAGCAGTTCCATTATCCAGATTAACCCAGAAAGCAGTGAAATTTGAATGGAGTGATCAGTGTGAAAGAGCTTTCCAGAAGTTAAAGAATTGCCTAATGACTGCTCCAATCTTAACAATTCCATCAGGTTCAGAAGGGTTTCAAATTTTCTGCGATGCTTCCTTAAGGGGACTTGGTTGTGTGCTGATGCAACATGGGAGAGTGGTGGCCTATGCTTCAAGGCAATTGAAACTTCATGAAAAGAACTATCCCACTCATGATTTAGAATTGGCAGCTGTAGTTTTTGCACTTAAAATATGGAGACATTATCTGTATGGGGTCAGATGTGAAGTGTTTACAGACCATAAAAGTCTCAAGTACATTTTCAATCAAAAAGAGCTTAATTTGAGACAGAGAAGGTGGTTAGAGCTCATTAAAGATTACGACTTGGACATACAGTACCATCCTGGAAAGGCAAATGTAGTTGCAGATGCACTTAGCAGAAAAACCTTTGGAAATGCAAATTGGCTAATCACTCAACAGGAGCAGATTATCAGAGATATGGAAAAGTTAGAGATTTCAGTAGTCAATCAAAAGGAGACAAAAGATATGATGTTGAATCAACTGATGATTCAATCTACCTTGAAAGATAGAGTGCTCAATTCATTATCTCAAGATGAAAAATTTCAGGCCATCATACAAAAAGTACAAGCAGGACAATTAGAGAACTTTGTTATTGATGAAGAAGGGTTATTAAAGTATAAAGACAGGATTTGTATTCCAAATGCTGGAAGCTTAAGAGAAGAGATATTGCAGGAAGCCCATCTCTCAACTTATGAAATTCATCCAGGCAGTACAAAGATGTATCAGGAACTCAGAGGTTTATTTTGGTGGCCGGGATTAAAGAGAAGTGTTGCAGAATTTGTAGCAAAATGCATTCCCTGTCAGATGATAAAAGCAGAACATCAAAGGCCAAGTGGACAACTGCAACCCCTACCTATACCTGAGTGGAAATGGGAAGACATTGCGATGGATTTTATAGTTGGATTACCTAGATCAAGGCAGAGTCGAGATGCAATATGGGTTATTATTGACAGATTAACCAAATCAGCTCATTTCTTACCAATCAGACAGACAGATTCAGTGGAAAAGTTGGCAAAGCTATATGTTGATGAAATTGTGAGATTGCATGGGATTCCAAAATCTATAGTTTCAGACAGAGATGCCCGTTTTACTTCTAAATTGTGGAAGAAAATTCAAGAAGCTTTGGGTACACGATTGACTTTCAGTACAGCATTTCATCCACAGACAGATGGGCAATCAGAAAGAACAATTCAAACTTTGGAGGATTTAATGCGATTATGTGTATTAGATTTTGGAGGAAATTGGGAGAATCACATACCATTGATTGAATTTGCTTACAACAACAGTTTTCAAGCTAGCATTGGAATGGCACCATATGAAGCCCTTTATGGAAGAAAGTGCAGAACACCCTTGTGTTGGGTAGAAACTGGTGAAAGAAAGATAATTGGAACTGAATTGATAGATGAGGCTACTCGCAAAATCAGATTGATTAGAGACAGATTAAAGGCAGTTCAAGACAGGCAACGGAAATATTATGATGCTAAGCACCGACCAGTGGAATTCGAAGTTGGAGAGTTTGTTTTCTTAAAAGTTAGCCCAATGAAAGGTGTTCAAAGGTTTGGAAAGACGGGGAAGTTGAGCCCAAGATTCATAGGTCCCTATGAAATCATTGAAAAGATTGGGAATATGGCATACAGATTGGATCTACCAGCACACATGCAAGGAATTCATAATGTGTTTCACATATCAGTGCTTCGGAAGTATGTCTCAGATGATTCAAAGAGAGTACAGTCAAAATCCATTAACTTGCAACCTGATTTGAAATATATAGAAGAACCAGAAAGGATATTGGAATATGATGTAAAACAGTTGAGGCATAAAGCAATTCCTTTTGTGAAGATTTTATGGAAACATGGATTAGAAAGAGATGCCACCTGGGAGCGAGAAGCTGAAATGAGGAGTCAATATCCTCATCTTTTTTAACTAAGGTATGTTTCATATTACTTGTTTAATTTCGTGGACGAAATTTTTTAAGGAAGGGAGATTGTAATAACCGGTTCTTCCGGCCGGTTCAACCGAACCGGCCGGCCCGCCTTTTAAGTCCCGCGAACAGAAGGATCGCGGAACCGAACGAATCGCGCGAACAGGAAAAGGGGCGGACGGTCGGCTTCACGCGAGAGCGAGGTAGGTTTCTTCTTTCTCCAATTTTAGCAAGTGATTACCTTCTAGGATAAGAAATAACGATTCCTTTTCATTCTTATCGTTATCAGAGTGTTATTTTGGGAGAGATTGGAAGAACGAAAGAAACGGTCGAGAGAAAGAAGGAGAAAGGTTTGTAGAATTTTCTTCCAGATTTTTTTTGTATAAATTTCTCTCGTTTACTTCATTTAAAGTGAACAATACATTTCTTAAAGGTAGAGGAAGAGAATTGAAGCAAGAGAGAGAATTTTGGAAGGGGAAGAAGGATTTTGGGAGATTTGGAAAATCCCATTGTAAGAAATTTCTATCATGAATATATTCTTGAGTTTTATTTGATAAAGCAAATTCATGAAAACTTTATTTCTTGATGATAGAGATTTGGAGAGAGGTTCGAGGTATCACCCTTCGTCGAAGGCCTGAAAAGTTCAAAGTGGGTAAATTATATTATTTTATGTTTTATTCATGATTTCAATTTTCTAAATAATTGCTTAAAATATCGTATCATAAAATGTTGAAGACAAATCCTTATGATGTTATAGTCTTAAGAAAGAATCCATCTATGATAAGCTTATGAGAAAAGAAAGAAAATAACTTACAAGGATACATGTGATATATGTTATATGCAATGATAACTATAAGGATGAAAATGAGAAATGAAAAGAAATTAAAGGAAAAGGGTATTACAAAATGACAGGAGTCACCCCCTTATGGTACTGGCTGGGGACGCCGTACCCGTGCACGAAAAAGGAAAAGGAAAAGGTTATGGAAAAGGAAAAGGCTATGGAAATGGAAAAGGAAATCAAATGGAAAAGGTTGTACCTTATGGTACATTGAGACGGTGCTCCTGTACAAAGCAAATAGAAAGAAAGGAAATATGAATGAAATATTAAAGCTATAAAATGTTTTAAATCGTTTTGAAGGAAATTATCTAGAGATGTAAATTATTGAAAAGAATGAATTAATGCAAAGAAATAAAATGATGTCTATTAAAGAATAATAATGATTATTAAATAGTTACCCACTGAGTTTACTTAGTAAACTCAAACCATAAGTTTAAATGTTTCAGGTAAGTTCCTAAGAGAAATAATGGCTGAAAGAGAAGAACATGTTTACAGAAGACGAGGTGCAAATGACAACAGGTAAAATAGATTTTTTGTGTTTAGTGGCTTTTCAGTATTTTGTAAAAGTTTTGATGATGAGTTATTTTATACTTTTGGAAATGTATTATCGTCCGACTTTTCGTACCCGCCTCGTTAGATCGAGCATCCGGGACGGGTCGTGACAGTAATCAACTCCTTTGAATTGGGTGGGTGAAGAAGAAGCATTAAGGCTATAGGAAAGAGCGTCCATAACTAAACAGAAGAGTAAAGGAGATACGGGGCAACCCTGACAGAGCCTAGAAGAGGAATTAAAGAAGCCCTCCAGATGGAACAATTATTACGTCCTCTGACCTGACGTAGAGCTACGTTCGGCCGCCAATAACAGGTCGCCACGTGCTCTTACTATAAACCGCGCGGCCCGACGACTTGACCCGGAGTGGAACCCGGAAATGCTATGTTCGCGATTTTCTCGGTATCTCGGTATTTGCTAGGTATTGCTTTGCAAAAATGAGAAATACCGCTCTGTGAAGATCAATACCATGCAAATACCGAGTTGTACCGAGTTTTTTACAACTCGGTACAACTTGGTATTTGCTTAGGATTTGCTCGGTATTGCTAGAGATTTGCTCGGTATTGTTAGGTATTTGCTCGGTATTGCTAGAAAAAACTCAGTACAACTCGGTACAACTCAGTATTTGCTCAGGATATGCTCGGTATTGCTAGGTATTTGCTCGGTATTGCTAGAAAAAACTCAGTACAACTCGGTATTGCTCAGGATTTGCTCGGTATTTGCTCAGGATTTTCTAGAAAAAACTCAGTACAACTCGGTATTGCTAGAAAAAACTCAGTACAACTCGGTATTGCTAGAAAAAACTCAGTATTTGCTCAGGATTTGCTCGGTATTGCTAGGTATTTGCTCGGTATTGCTAGAAAAAACTCAGTACAACTCGGTATTGCTCAGGATTTGCTCGGTATTTGCTCAGGATTTTCTAGAAAAAACTCAGTACAACTCGGTATTGCTAGAAAAAACTCAGTATTTGCTCAGGATTTGCTCGGTATTGCTAGGTATTTGCTCGGTATTGCTAGAAAAAACTATTATTTTCTATCGACTCCAAGGCAACGCAAGCCGAAGCTTCTCCGACCCTATCTCCTTCTCCATACGTTGATCTTCCACTAACCTTTCTCCATTTTTTCAGCAAAGTCCGACGCCTCCACCTCTTCAAGCCGAAGGCAACCCTTTCGATCCCTTCAGCACAGAGAGAGAGAGAGAGAGAGAGAGAGAGAGAGAGAGAGAGAGAGAGATTCTTCCCCATACCTCCTCTCGAAGCCGACCGACCCCTACCATCTACGACGTCATTCCCTTCTTCAGGATGCAAAGTTACTCCATTTTGATCGCAAGCAAAAACGGGAGCTCGCTGTATCTCTCTTATACGCGGTTCTTCGTCCAAATCCTTTGGGAGAGAGAGAGAGTTAAAAAAACGCATGTGCGAGAGCCCAAAAAACAGCGGGTCGGATCGGCATCTTTTCTTCCTGCTACGTGGCGCTAATACATTGGTGGCCGAACGTAGAGGAACGTACGTTCACCGGACCAATAAGCCAAAGTGTTGTCTATGTAAAACTTGAGAAAATGAACCCTACCTGCAAAATAAAGAAATTTGACTTTCCAACCCTCAAGTAGAGCAGAGATTCTGCTCAGAAGAGGCTGGAAGTGAGTAAAATTAAGATTTTTGAAAGAAATGGGAAGGCCTAGATAAGTTAGCCAAGTATCAACATGGGATATTTTGAGAATGCCACAAATCTCATTAGTGAGGTGAAGTGGGACATTTTTGGAGAAAAAAATAGAGCTCTTGGAAGGGTTGATGTGAAGACCCGTGGCATTGCCAAATTGAGACAGAGCAGCAACTAAGGAGGTAGCATTAGGACTAGAGGCCACCCAAAAACTAGTAAATCATCAGCATACATGAGATGGTTAAGGTTGAGCTCATTGTAATCAACTCCTTTAAATTGGGTGGGTGAAGAAGAAGCATTAAGGCTATAGGAAAGAGCGTCCATAACTAAACAGAAGAGTAAAGGAGATACGGGGCAACCCTGACAGAGCCTAGAAGAGGAATTAAAGCCCTCCAGAAGACCATTAAGACAAAAGGAAAAATGAACATCCAAGATACATCCTCTGATCCATCTGATAAATAAGTCAGGAAATCCTTTCTGCTTAAGTCTATTAAGTAAGAAAGCCCGAGAGACCGAGTCAAAAGCCTTCTTGATGTCATGTTTTGAGCAGAAAAATCTCTTGGAAGAGTCAAATTCTTTAAGCACCTCAGTTGCAAGAATAACATTATCTGAAGAGGATCGTTTGTTAATAAAACCAGTTTGATTGTCTTGAATGATGAGAGGAAGAATACCTTTAAGCCTTAAAGCCAACAGCTTATCAATGATTTCATAAAAAACATTACACAGAGAGATGAGCCTAAAATTAGCAATGGAAGATGCATGAGGCCCCTTGGGTATTAAACAAATAGTCGTAGTCTTCACAGCTTTAAGGAAGTGCCCAGTCTTAAAGAAGTGCTGAACAACATTGCAGACAGTGAAACCAATAATATGCCATGTGAGATTAAAAAACTCAAAAATGAACCCATCTGGACCAGGGGTCGAGTTGGAAGAACCCTTGAAGACCACATCCCTAATGTTTTCAAAGGAGAAAGGCACCACCAACTTGTTAGACATATCAGGAGAGACAAGTTTACCCACTGGAATACAAAAATCATCCTCATTAGTAGGCTTTGGGGAGTTGAAAATGGATTTAAAATGTTGTATGATGGCATCAACAATAGCATTATGTTCAGACAGGGTGCCCGAAGGGGTAACAATTTCTTTTAAATAATTCAAATTCTTCCTGCTCCTAATCTTAGCAAAAAAAAAATCAAGATCGTCTTCTCCATTAGAAAGCCAATTGGCTTTGGCCCGTTGGGAGATCCAAGAGGCCCAAGCCGATTGCATGTCTGTAAGCCTGCTATTAATGTTCTTAAAGGAAGAGTTAAGATCCTTATCCAAAGGGCTCCCTTGCAAATCAAGAAGGCATTGATATTGCTTAAATTTGAGTTTATGAATAGCTTTGGATATGGATTTTGAAGATGCCCAATTTCTCTCTTTAAGGGCCCTTTTCAGACTTTGCAGCAGTAGGACTACAAGAGGTGTTCCTAGCAAAGGAATTAACCAAATCCTCCCAAAAACCATCCATACGGGTCCAAAAATTCTTAAACATAAATCTGGAGGGTCATGTGTTGATCAGAAAAGAGTGATCCAAGCAGGTTGGGGGAGCAATCCTATAGAAGGCAGTAGGATAAATGTCAAGCAAAGCTGAATTAACCAAAACCCGATCCAGTTTGATGTTGGTAGGTTGGTCCACCCTATATTATTAAACCAAGTGTAAAACAACCCAACAGAGGCTAAATCTTACAAACCACAATCGAAAATAACATTGTTTAGTTCCCCCACCTGCCAGGAGAGACCCGATTAGAACCATCTTTTTCACCTTCAAACCTGAAACAATTTAAGTTCCCAATAATTATTCAGGGTTGAGGAGGATTTGAGGTTAAATTACTGAGATTATCCCATAACAGCTTCCTCTCCTCAACAGAGGTAGCAGCATATACAACCGTAAGCAACAGGGGAGGATCCGAGCCAGCATACAAAACACCATGAATTAATTGAGAAGTGCACGAGGGGTTGAAAGAAAGAAGATAACAATCCCATTTTAGCCAAATCATAACAAGAATAGCCCGGCTAAAATTATTGCAACTATTTTCATTCTAAAAAATCAAATGAGAATTGATAAACCATGGGTCATCAACAGCATCAGAGTGAATTTTAGCTTCTAATATACATAGTAACTTTAACTTATGAGAACGGACAAAATCCCTGCAAGCAAAGACCTAATCGGGCCTATTAAACCCCCTGATGTTCCAACAAGCAAAGGGCGGTAAAAACATCAGGACTTAGCTGATTTGGATTTTTTGCTAGAATTTGCCCTAGTGGACTTGGAAAGAGGGCCTGAGGTGGCTTTCGGAGGAGGCTTAGAGAAAGAGGGAGAAGAATCCTCTTTGCAGGAATCCAAAGGAGAAGAATTAACTGTACGACGCTCTTCTGATTGGGAGTTCGCGGTAGATAGAGGAATTCCTTCTGGTTCAAGACCCGCAAGCTTGTTGCTTGTAGGCATATTGGGGGATTGAATTAGGTCAGGTAAGGAGGAACGGTCTGATGAGGAAGTTTCATCAGATAATGTTTTAGTGGGAGAATTTAAGTTGCTGAAAAGTTGAAAACAAACCCAAATAATTGCATATAATTGGAAGCACTCTATGACATGTAGTTTTTTCCCTTTAAATACCTCACAACAATGAATATTTAGTAATTGGTAATTTGAAATGGAAACATACAAGAAAGAGGCTTAAGATAATGTTTTAATTATCACTAAATAAATAATAATAAAAAGATGCTGAAAAGTTAAAACAGACCCAAATAAATGCATATAACTGGAAGCACTCTATGACATGCAGTTTTTTCCCTTTAAATACCTCACAACAATGAATATTTAGGAATTGGTAATTTGAAATGGCAACATACAAGAAAGAGACTTAAGATAATGTTTTAATGATAACTAAATAAATAATAAAAAAATGCTGAAAAGTTAAAACAGACCTGATGCATGCAAATTTCAGTTTTTCTTAGTATTATTGTAATATGAATGCTATATTTTATTTTGTTTTTATTATGCTACCCTATGATGGAAGGCAACCAATGATCATGAGTAGGTAGTGCTTTGGACATGTATTTCTTTAGGTGTGCTAGCTACTTTGGTGCCTTGGCTCTTGGGCTAATTTGGGCTTCTCGGTTTGGGCTGAGTTGTTCGGATTTTCCTGCTTTTGTTGGGAGCTGCTATGTTTTCAGCTCATTATTGCTGAGCTGATGCTTCTTATTCAGCTCATTAAGTGGTGTAGAATGCCTTTTTTAGCTCATTAGTGGGTTTGTCCTGGTTCTTCCCCCCCTCTCTGTGGCCTTTTGATTTCTCCGCCTGGCTCTTGTCCCGTGGTTGGTTCCTGTCCCATGGCTGGCTGTTGTTGTTCCCCATGGTTGCCCGTTACTGTCACCCGTGTGGTCCCTTCGGCTGTTGTTCTAGGCATTGCCTATTGGCCTTTTGGCTCCCCTTTTTTGGTTGGTTCGGCTGGAGGTGATTGAGGTTGTTTGACTACCTCTTTTCACCTATAAATATATGATGTTTGGAGACATTTAGAGGTTGTTGTTTGCTGAGCAAAGTTCTCTAAAAACCTGAGGGTTTCTTCTTGGAAAAGCTTGTGAGCTTGTTCCATTTCTCTTCTCCTCTCTTCGATTTCGTCTTGGGCTTCTTATCTACTTCTTCTCTCAACAAGTTTCCACTCCACTTGTATCTTTCTTCTCAAGCTATTGGAGGTGTTGGTTGGCCGGTTTGGTAGCATTTGCCGAAGGAGTTTGTGGTGGACGTTGGCCCAAGTAGCTGTTGTGGACCCCTTGGTTTGCATGTCATTAAGCAGTTATTTTATATTACCAACTATTTTGTTGCATGTGAGATAACCACTAGTTGGTTGTTCTGAGGGTAGCTATTTTTATTTTTAATTTAGTTTTCGATTGTTTGGAGGTTTGCTCAATGTTGCCTTTCTAAATTTTGAATCAAGAAAAGTTCTACTAGTCCTGGTGTTCTCCCTTTTTGGTTTTTCTATCTAGTTGTCTGCATCAAGACCCAAATAAATGCACATAACTAGAAGCACTCTATGACATGCAGTTTTTTCCCTTTAAATACCTCGCAACAATGAATATTTAGTAATTGGTAATTTGAAATGGCAACATACAAGAAAGAGGCTTAAGATAATGTTTTAATGATAACTAAATAAATAATTAAAAAAGATGCTGAAAAGTTTAAACAGACCCAAATAAATGCATATAACTGGAAGCACTCTATGACATATAGTTTTTTCTCTTTAAATACCTCACAACAATGAATATTTAGTAATTGGTAATTTGAAATGGCAACATACAAGAAAGCGCTGATCAGGAGAAAGGGATGTATCAGTAATTGTCCAGCTCAAGCTTTTTGCCAGAATGTCCTTTCGTACTTTCCAGTCATTATCAACATCATACACTCTTATATGACTTCCCTGTTTCAACAATTAGAATTTGGAAGCATTGGGAAGAGCAGGAGCATAAGAAAAGTCGTTTTTTGAAAAAAAAATAATAATATTGTGGATAGAATTTAACATCATTTAATTAGATTAATGAGCACTTCATACCTGAAATCCTGCAACAAAGAGAGAACCATCAGTTGAGAACTGTGAAACATAGGCTCGGGAATCCATTCTGTCCACTGGCCATGGCCCATAGACAGGAAGATATCTGCCAAGAATATGAGAACAATCTGCCATAGAAAACCTTCCCTGTCCTGAACAATTTGTCTCTCTTCCAAATAACATTTTGACTGTCGATATAGGCATCTTCTTCCCTGAAAGTATTCCCTTACTAAAACCCTCACAGGGTTCAGACCGCAGCTTAGTAAGCTGAAAAATTTCATGGTTAACATTGAAGACAGAATTCTCCGGTCTGGGTGAAGCTGCGCTGTGTCCCTGTTCAGGTGTACATGAGTAGCCTTCCATGCTTGGTTTGCTTAAGGAATAACCCATGTACATAGCCTGGAAAACACTTCACTCCATTTCCCAATGAGCATAGAATGAGCTCAACTTACAATTCCTATTATAAAATAAAGACAGCGTAAACCCCAAAATTTGCAATTAGTTATGAAAAACTACAGATAGAAATGTGAAGAAGTTCATAAAATCAAGAAACTATTAACATCTTAGATTCTAAGACAAAATGGTCAAGAAAAATGGCAGATACATCATCTAGAGTTATTCGAGGCATGCTCTATCTTTAAATTTCTTATTTCCTTATCAATAACAACATCAAGCCTTTGTCCCACTATGTGGGGTCGGCTACATGAATCCTTTTCGCCATTGTATCATGTTAAAAGTCAAATTCTCATTTAAATCTAATAATAAAATATCATTTCTAATATTTTTCTAACCAAAGTCTTTTTAAGTTTACCTCTACCTTTCTTTACATAATACAAATCTAAAACCTCAACTTTCCTAACCGGGTCATCAGAAGGCCTTTGTTTAATGTGACCGAACCATCTAAGGCTACTCACTCTAATCTTATCTTCTACTGGAGCTACTCCAACCTTTTCACGTATATGCTCATTTCGTATCCTATCTCTAAGGATAAAGCCACTCACCACCTAAGCATCCTCAACACTTATTTCCTTACCAGATAAAACAAATCTATAAGTTGATGATTAGTAAATAAAATATGCATTTTGCATAAATGCACAACGTGCTGAAATTTTACATCCGCTCACTTGAACGCTGAAACTGATAAACTTTCACCATTAAACTCCTTTCTTTGTGCAACTCTGGATGGTATAAACACTCCCTCCAGCAATCTTTCATAAGTTAAGCAAAAGCTATTATTTATTCGTATATAACAAGATGAAATCAACTAATCAGAACCTGAAAGCCAAGGGGTTTACATCAGTAGAAATCATAAACAGTTGGCAAACAGGTAATGGTTTCGTTAATAGCAATATACCATATCTTCGAAAAGAAGGAAAATCATAACATAAATGTGCAAAAATAATCCGAAGCAAAAAGCGAATGACCAACCTACACGAAACACAAAACCAACGCCGGGCATCAAATTCTTGTTAATCTACAAGCAAAGAAGTCAGTGATTAGGGTTCGATTCCATACCGAGGAAGTCTGAAAGATCCCGCCGTCCCTCGTTTTCTCCGCTTGCAGTGCTCGAGAGGCAAAGAGAGGAGAGCAAGAGAGCAACATATACTCCTTTTGCTAGACTTCAGCCGATGACTTCTTGGTAAGAGATGGAGACCAAATAAAAATAACGGCTAAATTGGTCATTCTACAGAATATTTACATATTGATGAGAGATTTGGCTTTATATGCATTTTTAGAAAAAAAAATATTTATCTCATCAATTTCTATTTATAGAAATATACTAAAACGATTATTTAGGACAAAAAAACTATCCCAAATAAAAGATAATATTTTACATACACAAATTACTTATTAGACTATGAATAATTTAAAATTGGTTTTAACTTTTTAGAATTCAAACTAATATAAATTGGTTGAAATCTTTATTTGAATCAATATTCTTCTTTGAAACTTTGTTTATAATCAAATAAGATTCATCATTCTCATTTGAGAGAACCATACTGGTGGCATATTAGTAGAGAACATAAAGTTGGACAGAACATTTTGACCAAGTACAATCAGCATTTAGATTTTGGCAGAAAGAAAACATGTTCATCATTGAACACTTACTATTTGTAAGAGAAACATCATGCGTTAGTGAATATGGTGAGAGGGCATAAGGAGTTGCCATGTACTTCATGCTTCATGGAGTGGTCAATGCAAGGCCCCAATGTATGACCTTGGTTCGATTAATGACTGCCCCCAATAATCTCCTTTAATGAGCTAAACTTCTCCTTTATGCTCAATTTATCTTGTCAACTCCTTCCCAAATGAGTTATATTGTGAACTATACTCCTTTACACACACCGATGCTTCTCCCAATGAGAGATGAATGCGAACTCCACTTTTTCTTCAAAGGCTGCTAATTTTGTTGATGCCTTTAACCATCAAGAGACAAACATGACATCCACTTGTACTTCACATAACATCATTTTTGTCGATGTCTACCCCAATAATCTCCCATTACAAACTATTCTCCTTAACTTACCATTTGTTTAGTCAATTCCTTCTTTAGTGAGATAGGAATGATGATCCCTTAGCAAGAATGATGTGTGAACCAAGATTCCTTTCTAGTTAGAACCCTGCTTCCAACCATGATTAGAATCCAGTTCGAACTTGGGTTCAAACCTTGGTTTGAATTAGGATTGAATTAGTTTGGGAAGGTTTCAACTTTATGATGTAGTCAACTAACATAAAGTTTTATCCCTCATGGGATTCATTTCATTCAAAATAGACTTTCAGGTACATTTCTCCTAATAAATATATTTTGGCATTATTTGACTAATGATGTGTATTATAAAGCATATACAGTCAAATTTCTAACTACATCTATACTTTAAAATTTAATTATTATTATTATTTAATTTATAAGCACTTAAAATCAAATATGAACCTTAATAATCTAGTTTTTTTTTTTTTTTTTTTCTTGTGATGACTTCAATGTAGGATTATTAATTGGTTGTTATGAAATCCAAAATTCAAACTTGGATAAGTTACATGTAATTTATGCTTTAAGTGAGAAATCATGTTTTAAAAAAAAATACTTTTAATAAATTCATTATTTTGTTGGTTGATGTATTTAGATATTACTATCAATTTCAAAATTTACTAATTCTCTCAATATTTTTTCCAAAATAAATATTACTTTATGAGCAATATGATATCAACTTTGATTAATTAATTATATCATATATTATTCTTAAAATAATTCTAATATATATATATATATATATATATAATTCATATTAATTTTTTATCATCATATCAAAGAAATTTGACTTATGCTACATCATACACATAATGAGTCAAATATATGTGCTTTAAAATTATTTGGATAAATATGTTTGAAAATCCATTTTGAATGAAATTATCCCAAATTTCCTCTTATTTACTTGTCACGTTTCAAAGTTGAAACCCTCTAAAACATGTTCAAGCCTAATGCAAACCCATGTTCAAACATTGATTCAAGCAAGATTTGAATATTGGTTTTCATAACATTTTTACGGGGATTTCATCATTCATCTCTAGTTACGGGGTTGCATCAACGAGACCGACGAAATTTGAAGGAGAAGAGGAGAGGAAAAGAGGAGCTTGCGATGGAGCTTGTTGAGGAAGGCATTGATGGGATCAAATGTATGCGAAGGAGAATATGAACTTATAATGGGAGTTCATTAGAGGTAATAATTGACTAAATTAGTGAAGTGTGTAGGGAATTTTACTGTCAAAATCATCAAGTATGACATCGCGACTAACTCCCTTCACCCTCTCACCATCCTTACAAACACCTGATGTTCTTTTATCACCATATTCATTGATAGCCACCTCATCCAAACTAGCAGCTTCAATAATGATGAACATACAATTTTTATTATGTCTAGATGTCAAAACCTCAACACACACACACATTTATACTACTATATAAATGTCACTTTTGATTCTTTCCAAACACAATCTTAATAATACATTTTTTTCAATCTTACTATAATACTATGTAAATATACACAATCGTACACTTTTTTCAATCTTGACCCTACACTTTTTTCAATCTCAAACCAACATTTGCCCTAGTAAATTCTCAACTATTCATAATCCTATTCCACTATCAGTTTGGCAAAATTAAATAGATATATGCATTCCCTTTGTAAACAATCGTTCTCAAGGCCTTTCATCTTTGATGTGACTAAAGAAACTTCTTTGCCTTCTTCTACGACATTATTCCAGTTGAGTCGGAATCGGCTTCGTATGCTTCCCCTAAAGAAGAGTTTTGAAAGAGTTTCTAAAAAAGCTTCTTCAACTTCTTCCACGATGTTCTTCATGTTGAATTGGCTTGACATGATTCGCCTAAAGAAGTGTTTTGAAAGAGTCACCAAAGAAGCTTATTTTCCTTCTTCTACTCCTCTCAACTGCTCTATGGGCGGTGTTGTGATGACAAGCCAGCCATTGCAACTTCTTGCACCTCCTTTGTGGTGACGGGAAAGATTTTGGATGTCGAAGATGTCCTCGACTGTTTTCATTGAGAAATTTCTCTAATTGCAATTGTAGTTTACCTCATTTATGAAATGGAATTGTTCTACTTATTTGCATTTATTTGTTTTATTGAGTTTAACTATATTCAATTATATTTTGTTCATTTGTTTGATTTATTGATTCCTTTCTTTCTCTTCATACATCAATTGTATTTGCTTTGGAGAAACTACATAGGAAATATTTTTGTGAAACCCCAATGAAAAGCTGAAGTCAAATATGAAACATGGAATTTCTTCTTGAGTTTTTTGCTGAAGCCCTATAAAAAGCTGAAGTAAAACATGAAGCGTGGATAACATTGGGTTGTGTTAAATCTCCAATAGAAGGCCTTTTTCACTCACTTTCTCCTCAATCAAATTTGACTCTAATTCATATGTAAATTAATTTTATGAAGGAAACAAAGTAAAAAAATTTCCTTTGAGATTGTATTCTCCCTCTTGCTAAATATATGTAGGAATTCATATTTCTTTCACTTTATAATCTTGTTCTTGAATACATCTCATTATTTTAACCTGGTTGTAGTTCAAAGAAAAAGTGTTAATCTTGATGTAGTTCTTGAATATTTGTTGTCATCTTCAGGTAATTTATCCATCTTGTGTGTTCTTGCTGTATACTACAGGAAAAATGGCTATTACTCTTTCTGCAGGTTTAGACTTTAGGGTGAACCACCCTCAAATAGAGGGGATGCTGTCAATTTTTTTTTACAGGTGCTACAGGTTTCCGGCGGTTTGGCCGCCGGAAACAACGATACCAGACGGCCAATAATCAGCCGCCGGTAATGGCATTACACCGTCGGTTTATTACCGGCGGTTACCGACGGCCACCGGCGGTTCTACGGTGGACATCCGGCGGTTCTGAGCGTCGGTAATACCGACGGTTCGACCACGGCGGTCTACCGGCGAAGGTCGGCGGTTTTAAAAACAAACGACGGCCAACTAAACCGCCGGAGTACGGTCGGTAAAAAGACCGCCGGTAGGCCGTCGGTCAAATAACCGGCGGCGTCACAGCCGGAAAACCGCCGGTCCAAAATCCGGTTGAAACCGGCGGTCGGAGCCGCCAGAAAACCGTCGGCAACATAAACCGCCGGTAAAGAACCGCCGGTAATAGTTTCCTACGCGATTTTTTCCGGCGGCGCAAGAACCGCCGTAAAGCCGCCGGTAGACAAAAAAACCGCCGGTTAATATAGGCTAACCGCCGGAAAAAACCGCCGGATTTTGACGTTTTTCCTGTAGTGGTAGTGGAAGATAAGATTAGATAGAGTCGCCTTAGATGGTTTGGTCATATAAAACCGTAGCCTTCCGATGACCCGGATAGTATAGTAGATGTATTATATTTGATTTATGTTAAGAAAGGTATAGGTAGACCTAAAAAAACTTGATTCGAAAATATTATAAATGACATTTCTTTATTAGATTTAGATGAGAATTTGACTCTTAATAGGTCGCATGCAATGGAGAGAAATGATTCATGTAGCCAACCCCACATAGTGAGATAAAGGCTTGTTGTTGTTGTTGTTGTTGTTGTGTGTCATTGCTGCAAAATTTATAATAATAGCATATGTTGTTCTCAAAATTTTGTGTTGCCTTTCATTCTATACCCCTAAATATAGATTTTAGGGATTGGTATCTAGTATTTACTGCAAGAAATGGAGGAATATGTCAGTTCTAAGCATAAAATAGACAATATCTAGACCTAAAAATGGTCTATGTTTTCAAAGTTCAGCTCCCATGATGTGTTATTGATATGGACAGAAGTGCCTTTCCATAGATTTTTTTTTAATGCAGAAAATCAATTAAATTACCCTAATAGATCAATTAGACTCAACTTTTTCTTGCATATAAGGAAGATCATTGTAAAGTTTCTTTCTTTTTAGATATTTACTCTTGAAGCACTGAAGATTACATATTTCCATCCAAGTTAATGTGCCGTTTTCAATTCATTCAGTTTGTCTCTAAATTGCACTATTGTTTCTTATAAAGATTTTAATAAGAAGACATTCGTCTTGAAAGATTAATTTCTCCAATTATTTTCTGAGTAAATATCAAAGTTTAAATGTTAGATAAATAAATATATGTAATACCTACTGAATATGTGTTCAGTTGTACTTATTCTGACCCGATCTAATAAGATAACTTTTTGAATTTCTATGTTTATCACTCCTTACAAGTGTCTGTGTAGCAACCTGAAAATTTTGAAAAATATTTAAAATGAAAAATATGAAAATCTAAAATTTTTGAACTTTTGGAGCGCTGCGGCACTGTGTATTATGGCGCCTCAAAGCCATGCTGTCGGAAATTCAGAAATTGAACTAGCACGACGACGCTATTGTTAGTCTGGCGAAGCTTACATGCAGCATTGCAGTGCCAGATCACTCGAGCGTTGTGCCGCCACATACTGAAACAAATTTTTAAATAGATGAAAATGCCATTTGCTTTATTCCCTCCCTTGCCTTAGTGAGTTTTGGCTTGCCGTGGAAGGAAAGATGTGAAGGAGAAGGGGACGAGGAGAGAGGAAAGAGAAATTATGATTTTTAGCCGTCCGACTTGCTTTGCCCTTTTTGCTCATATCATTGTAGGTGACTTCTCTCCTATTTTTTATTTTCAAAAATTTTGATTTTAACCATTTGATTTCTTCCCATTTTATTTTATTGTATTTTCTTTGGATTTAGTAAACTTCCTTCGTGTAATTTTTTGTATGTTATATTACTGATTATTTAGGCATTTTGACTAGTTGATTTTGAAATTTAACTGAGTAAAATGGAACTTATTATATTTTTAAACAATAATAATAATTTTAACATTTCAATCTGATTTAATTGTTAATGCCAGTATTATGAATGAATATTTACATGTGGTTAAGTAATGGCTGGTTATTTTTTAATTTTATAATATTATAATAATAGTTTATATGAAGACAAGTAAATACTAGTTATTTACTGTCATTAATTGGAGTTCGACTGACCAGTACATGATGGTAGGCCAACAGAGTTTCCTTTGAATACTATCACTACAGGAAAACAGCTCATTTCTGACAGAAATTCCGACAGAAAAAATTCGTCACAAATTCCGGCGAATTTTCCGGCGGATTTCCGATGGAAAATTGTAGACGAATTTTTGACATATTTTTTAACTGGTTTTCCGACGGATTTTTTTCGAAGGACTTTCCAGCGGAATTTCAGGCGGATTTCCGACGAAAATTAAAAAATTATGTTATAATTTAATAACTTATTATCAAATTAAATATTTTCTATTTTAAAAAATAACTTAAATTATAATAAAATAAAATAAATTATCACTTAATAATTTAATAAAAAAATTAAATGATTTAAATTAAAACTTAAATTATAGTAAAATTTTATAATTAATTATTTTGTTAAATTAAGTTAAATAAATTAAAAATTTATTATTAAATTAAATTAACTAATATAATAATTCATTTTTAAATTAAATTATATTTTTTATCTTTAAGAATTCATTGTTAAAAAAAATTACTTTAAAAAATTTATTACTTTTATTATTTATCTGTTCTAAGTTAAATAAAAAAAATATATTAGAATTAGTAGTGTTTGTCTGATGGCTTGGATGACAGATGGAGCGGATTGCTTAAGTGCTAGAGGGGAGGTGCAGGGTTCGAACCCTACTGGAGGCGCGACCACGCGGGCTTGGGTGGGCGAAGCTGGCTCGGGCGGGGTTGGTTCCAATCGGACTCAGGTTGGCGGAGCGGATTCTGGCTAGGCTGGGCTGTACCGGAGCGGGTTTTTTTTTTTTTTTTTTTTTTAATTTTATTGACATTTCCGGCGAAAAAAAATTCCGCCGGAAATATTTGTCCTGCGAATTAACTATTGTCGCTATTGATTTTCTATTTAACAACTTACTGTTATTGAGCACGTGATTACTACTGAGCATGTGATATAAGATATTGATTTGATGTTAATATAGAATAATTGAGTATAATGTGTATACGAATTTGATAGTATTGCATTATTATGGATTCTAAGTATCTTCATAGAGGCTTCAATTTTACTAATTTATATGATTTTTTTATTGGTTTGACGTATAATTTATAAAAATGATTATTTACTGCTTTATTATTTTGACATCTATACTAGATCACTGGTTTATAAATTTTGATATTTATATACTACACTGTTTTACTGGCCTATGTATCATATTAGTTTACTGATTCATAGATTTTATTGCATAGTATGTGTTTTATTATTTTTACACGAGTTCTATCATGTTGAGTTATGATAGGTAATTCCCAAGATCTAATTTTAAAATAATTCATATTCTTTTATAATATTTATTTTAAATAAATTGCAAATTATAGAGCTACTAAAATATTAAGAATACTGTAAATAATCTCATCCACAAAATTTCTTTTATTTCAACAAATTTCTAAGAGACTTGCTAAATGTAGATTATATATGATCTTCAATGGGAGTTCCCCCAAACTGAGAATTTTGTACCATCTGAATGATTGCAGGGTTTTAATTCAAAGTTATTAGCTTGGATGACAACTCTATTTATGCTTTGGTGAATTTCGTCTACCATAGGATTTGCAAATTTCTTAAGAGGTCTTGAATGATCTAAATCTTGAATAGGATCAGCCATTTTCAAAATCCTTTAAGTGGTTCTAATTTTTTAAAGAGTTTTTTTCAAAATCAAAATTCAAATGTGACTCCCCTCTGTCTTGTAAGCATGCAACCACATATATGTAATCAGTAAAAATAAAAGAAGATAGTAGGACTAACTATCCAATTGATTTAATAGTATGGTAAAATTGCAAATAAAACAAATCTTCCCCGAACAGTGCCATAAAATTGACGTGGGTGATGAAATAATCTAAAAAATTATAAAAATGATTTAGGGCTCTATTAATCCATAAGCAATGCTTAAGTTTTCTTTGATATAAAAGTTTCACTCAATACACACAAGTATACATGTCAAATCAAGTAATATAGTGATAGAGTGAAATATTGATCCCATAAAAAAGAATGTTTACTTGCAAACACTAATATTGTCTACTACAATTATAATAATTATCATACTCAATAAGAATAAGGATTGGTGGAGATTTAATCACTTTTTTAAAAATCATTATCAAAATAATATATACACTTATATGAGTAAAATATTTTAGATTGATGAAATGCAAATTAATATGTTTCCTAATGATTCTCTTTTTAATGTGCTATTATTCGAAGTATATCCATCATTGACCGTTAAGTCAAACTTTAAGAGACAAAGGAAGGGCCTAACTCCTTTCACTCTCAATACAACTATAAGCTCATGTAGTTTATCACCCTATAAAAATCTTACAAGAGTAAGTAAAATATGTACTGTTAATTACCCCCTCATGACAATCAATCTCTATAAATTTGATAGATAATGAGCACTATGTCTATGCTTGCATCATATCAATCCAACATACTTGGTTGTGCCTGCTTTTTTAGTCTTAGACTCCACATTGCACCTGATATTAACTCTATATATATGACCACTATGTGTATTAAATGAAGACATTGTATATTGAAAATATCATATTATCCCTTTAAAAATTAATAGAAATCATTAGTACCCCATATTTAATTTACATCATTATTTCAATATTAGATAATTTAACTAGACATGAAGGATAAATTAAGCAAACTCATTTCCATTAATTGCATAAAGAAAGGAAGTAAATAAGAAAAGATATCACTGAATGGCTCAACAATCTCCTCTACACTTATCCTTGAACTTATAGAATTGCTTCCATAAACACTGACCAAACACTCTAATGAAATGCATATAGTGTTCTATGAATTATCTTAGCTTTCACACCTAAGAAAATTTCAGAGAGACACTCTGAAGTTTGACTTTTTCTAAGTGAATGAACTTACTTACAAATATTACAAACATATTATTCATAAAAAAAAAACACAATAGATTCTAGCACTGCTGCGCTCAAGACACTTGCACCACAGCTAACATCGTAGCTGTCACGACCCAACACGACCGGAACGAATCCCTTCGCGTCGGACCGCGACAAATGTTGAAAATTCAGGATCTAGTTTTGGAATTTTCTTCAGACTTTCTTCTCAAAATCAAAACATACATAAAATGTAGAGCTACTAAAAACATCCAAATATATAAAAATCCATCTATCATTTTCTTCTTTCATCAAAATAATCATGTATAATATAGTGCATGGCTATCGATAGAAAGAACATAACAGAAAAGCCATGACTATACAAATATCAAAAGTACAAAATACCTAATATGAGATCAGACATAGAATTGCTAGTCCAAGACTTCCTTCCCTTTCTCAGAACCTGAAAACCACGTAGAAGAAAAGGATGAGCTAACAGCTCAGCAATACTACACTCACCAATCAAAATCTCTAGAAACACACATCAGAAAATATCTCAGAAGTAGTTATTCAAATAACCGTATAGAATTCAAATGATCGTACAAACATCGTATAATCAACAGAATACAGAAACTTGATCAAACCGAAATCAAACCATAAACGGAATTCATTTCATATAACAGAATATCCAAGTCAGATTTCACAAAACAACAGAATCGTACAGAACAGATTTTCAAATCAGATTCATATCACATATCACATAACATCACATAACCCTGACCATGATATAATCTCGATGGATTCTGGCCCCTTATGCCTCTCTTCCCTGACACTGATAGAATCTCAGCGGATTCTGACCCCTTATGTCTCCATTTGTGCTTATAGCACCAGAACAGAACAGATATACAGAATTTTCAGAACAGAACTTATTTTCAGATTTTCCTGACACAGACAGAATCTCAAAGGATTTTGGCCCTTTATGACTCCCTTTTGATATCATAGCACATCAAAACATTCAATTCAGAAAATCAGATTTTGTCAGAAAAATCGTCAACGGCATAACGGCAGTATACGGAGTTTACACAGAATTCACAGATTCAGAAATTTACAAAATTTTCACAGATAGTGTAAAACAGCATTGTAAGACTTTTACTGTACTGAGACAGTAAATTCAGACATTCAGATAAATTGTTATTCGATCAAAACTCCACAGAATTTAAAATACCCGGTAAAAATATTCTAGAAAATACTAAAAACGTGCACAATTATCATCTCAAAAATATACCAAAAGTTATGCTGTAAAATCTTTATCAGTACAAATTAATACCAGAATTTTACTAACGGAAACAAAATTTGAAACAGAAAAGTCGTCAAAATCAAAGTTTCTGAAAATTGAGAAAGGCGGAATGTGTCTTACCTTGAGTCGGTCAACTTTTCCAACTACCGTGACGAACGAAAACGGACTGAAGTCGCCCAAAAATCACTTTTCTTTCTTTTTCCTTCGGTTTTCTCTCTCCTAGGTTTTTCTCTCTCTTCAAAAAGATCTTAAACCCATATATATATCCAAACTGATCGTCCTGGACGATTTGCCCATTGGACGAATTTCGTTCAAGCTAATTAGTAATCGTACCTGGACGAGTTGCCCTTTGAAAAAATTTCGTACAGACGAACCCTAGTTTGTCCTGGGACGAACTTCTTTGTCCAGAAATTCCTCTACAACCTGTATCGATCGTCCCCGAATGATCCAACTTCGTCCAGACGAACCTGGATGGAAAAAATGGCTTTCACAGTAGCGCTAAAAGGTTTCCTCTGTTGTAGTGCTTGCTTACATGGATTCATTATTAAATGAATAAACACGTCGCTTCACTGACATAACATTCCTGAATGGTTACAACTATAGTGTTGCGATGCTGATGATGATTGAGCACTACGGTGTCCATGCGGAACTTCCTTGGCTTGGCGGCGCTGACTTTTGGTGTCGCTGTATTGTACAAATTGAGACTAGGTTTTACGACGTTTACTCCTCTAGTGTTGGAGCGTTGTCTAAACAGAGACTGGGCTTTGCAGCACTAACTCCTCCCGCACTGAAGCGTTGTCCAGCTAGAGACTTGGCACCGCCATGTCTATATTTTTGGTTTCCGTTGCAACACTGTAATTTTTTTTTTAATAATTTTATTTGCAATTTGAATATAATATTTATGTTTTCATTTTTTTTACTTATAAATTAAATACATTATTTACATATCTTATTTTCTCTAATTATTTACACCACATTTTTAACTTTTGACTCATTCTTATACAAATATATTTTTCAAAAATAGGGAGTAAGTGATACTTCATCATAAAATTAATCTATCTAATTGAGAACAAATCTTATCATAATTCTCAAATCTCAAATTGCCTAACCCTTTCATTAAAATACTTTCATGATTGACTTTGGAAACATCCAAACATAGTTTCTAACATATTATAGTTTAAATCAAAATTTTGAAAAGACAATCCCAACAATATAAAAAGTACCTTAACTCTAATCCAAATGAACCTTAATTAAACACACAAAAGTATAGTTTGAAACTTTATGATATCATTTGAATGACCAAATAAACTATAAGTGGAAAATTCTAACAATTAAAATGAGTATCTCGATGAGAGAAATCCAAAAAACTTATGATCGGTCAATTTTTATATTACTGAGATATTAAAATTAATAAAAAACATGGTATAATGAAAGAAATCAACATAGACCATTTGATTGATTATTTTGATTTATGGTCAAAATGGCTTGAATGTCCATCTCGAAAAATTTATAAATACACCAACTTCTATATAATTGAGGAGATTATGATGAGTCCTTGAAAAGAACTTTATTGGAGAGCATCTAGAGCTATTCCATTCTTATCCCCATCATCACCAATTAGGTCAAAGCACGCCTTAGATAATTATATGGTCTGTGAATATTGTTGATAATAAAATCAACATTCACAATCAAAATTAACACTGACCCCCAACAATGCTAGTAAGGCTAATACTCACCATCAATACTTATGGTGACACTCGTCATCACCACAAGATATTAATACTGATGTTTTCTAACAACATCGAAATCAACATCATTATAAACTCAAATGTCAACATCAACACTATAATAACTCGAATTTTTGAAATGATTTTTTTAAAATGAAAAATATGAATTTCAACATTATGTCTTATCAAAGAAGAAAGAGAGAGGGAGGAGAGAGAAGATTGTTCGGAGCTTTCTAATTCTTTGATTTTGTTCAAAGATTTCTTTTATTCGTTGTAAGTAACTCAAATCTCATTTTATTTTTCAAAAATTTTGAGTATGATAGATTTCTTCTCTCCGAAATAGATAAAAATACATTTTCTTATGATTTATCGAGTTTTTACTGTATAACTTTTTGTATATAATAAATATGAATAGAGTGGAGATTTTAACAGTAAGATAATTGAATTTCATCAGGTAGAATTACAAATATGATTTTTTGAAGTTACATATATCATATAGATTTTCTTGTATTGAACAAAATTGATTATTGTATACTGCATTTTAACTTAGGCATTTGCATAACTAAGAAAGGCTAGTTGTTAGCATTATAAAATTGGTTGATTGATAAACATAATACCCTATGCAGGAGGGTGGACCGACGAACTTTCCTTTAAAGATGATTTGTGATGTTATCTTGGTTGTAGCTAGTAATAGATGACCCAATTACATCGATGGACAAAAGGTGATGACTCTTAATAATTGTTGAAATCCAACTATAATAATAATGATAAAAGATGAAAGATAATGATATAAAGAATAAACATATGAAAGGATGAAAATATCACATTAAAGCTAGATGTTTTGTCTTGCTAAATCATATATTCATGCATACATATATTGATGACATTAATAAATAGAGTAGTAATATGTGTACGAATATAAGTATTAATTACATATAATTAATAGGATGTATGTAAGAGGATAATAGTAATAATATTGACACATGTGTGCCTGTGATTTTTTTTATTGATGCTTGAATGATTCTAATACCGTTGTTTTACTAATTTAATGATTCTCATGCTTGTTATTCATTCCTAGATTTATTGTAATGATTTCCCTACTTTAATTATTGATCATTTTGAGCTTTATAAATAATAAATAATTATTAATAAGATAGATCTTATTGACTGAAATGAGTATGCATATTGATTCTTCAAGTCTTATGTTGAAAGCTTTAATGAGTTTGATTCACTTCTAAATTTTTAGCTCATTATATGAATTTTAATGATTTCAAGTCAGGAAAAAAGTCACGATCATGTGGAGTGAGATTGACAGAAATCTTTAAGCTTTTTTTTTTTTTTTTTTTAATTTTGTTTATATTTTTTTATTATTTTGTAATTAGGAGTTTGTGATAGAATAGTAATATTGTATTGATCTTCTAACTATTGTATATTAATTTTAGGATATTGAATATAGTGCAATATTTTGAGGTATGCAGTTGTTAGTTGCTTCCACATGATATAGATTTATTATTTTGATAATTTATAGAAGCACTAGTTGATTAATTAAGAAGGTAAAATAGATAATTCTTTCAAATTTGATTATGAGGCGTTAACTGACATCATTGCCTATTGTTGACACCAAAACTTGCCTTTGACAATAATATTGATGCTCACAATTTCCAATGGCTATTATTAATCGTCAATGCTAACATTAAAACCAATGCCAGTGATTTCCAAGAAGGTTAACGCTCGTGGCAACCAATGAGAATTGACGCCGTGGTCTCCAATAACTAAATAAGGTTGACGTCCATGGTTGCCAATAAGGTTGAGATTAGTGTTAATAAGAACCGCTTGTGGGAAGGTTGGCTAGAAAATTCTTGTAAAATTACCAGCTTCCATCAGTACATAATGAGACGCCCATCATTGATTTGAGCGCCAATGTCCGCCATTGACATCAATGTTAACACCTACCATCGTTAATGATGTAGTTGCCCAATATTAACACCAATGATGAATTTGAATATAGTGAACAAGACCGAAGCTTACCTCCGACAATAATGTCGATCCTAGTCACCAACAATGACAGATTTAGAGTGGGGTGGGGGGAGCCTCCAGGCCCTCTGTAGTCACGTTTTTTTTCATTTTCTACCCTAGGTGCTCCCTTTCTTGCCCTAAAAAAATTCTATCTAGCATCCCTAGCCATCTCTCTCTCTCTCTCTCTCTCTCTCTCTCTCTCTCTCTCTCTCTCTCTCTCTCTCTCTCTCTCTCTCTCTCTCTCTCTCTCTCTCTCTCTCACATAGCCACACCCGATCCCTAGCCCTCACACAAGCGTTCAACCAGAAGCCTAGTTCCGTTGTGCGGTTCCCTTCGGCCTGTTCTCTACAAGTCGCAACTTCCCCGCAGTTATAACATAAGCAAAGGACAGACGCTTTAAATGTTAGTAATAGTAATGGCATCTTCCACTCTTCCATTTATGTTTGTCTCTTTCCTTCTCAAATGTAGAAATTCAAAAAAAAAAAAAAAATTTCCTTCTCATTTGACAATTTCTTTCGCATCTTAGTCTAAACATTTTAGCCAAAACAATTTGAATCCTTACTAATCCTTTCATTTTTAATTCAATTTGGGCCTTTCCTCTGAACTTCCTCCTAAAAAAGCAGATGTAGCCCATGTTTTTGAGGTGGAATAATGATTCAATTTGTGAGAAGAAGTGTCCTTGTTCAACACTTCTCTCTCTTTTTTTTTTTTTTGTTTCCTTTAGTTTATTAGTAGAGCTACATCAAAGAGAGCAAAAATGATGTTTTAGTTGCTCTTGTATTAGCAAATGGAAATTAATAGTATTAGTATGAAGACTTTTGGTCTTCATGTGCATTAGCTTTTTAAAATTTGTGGCTCCATCTGATCACCAACACCAAGGTCCCGTCATCACTAAAACCAATTAACAAAAGCCACAAATTCCAATGTTGATACACAATGTTGCCAATAATGCCGATGTCTAGCATAGCTACCAAGGTCGATGAGCCCGCCTTCTTAGTCGTTAATTTTCCCTTCTATAAAGAAAATGATAGAGTAAGGCTTCGTTTGGGACGGCTTTTTTACTGCTTTCTAAAACGGGGTTTTAATATAAATTTTTTTATTTTTGTACTGAAACTCTGTTTTAAAAAGCAATAAAAAAGCTTTCCCAAACGAAGCTTAAATCATTATAGATCTTTTGGTGATAACTCCAACGCTTCAAGGCTTCGTTAGTTTTCCTCTAGAAGGCATCCTTTATAACTTATAAATCACATTAGTGAAATTATTTTAATTAGATCATATTCTGTGATATTTTTTAGTCATAAAATTTTCATATAAAAATCTCAAATCTTATATAAGATAATTTCTCAACTTATTTATTTATATATTTAAAATTATTATTGTTGCGTCCAGGAGTATTCGCGGCGGTAGAGAAATATCATATTTAATGTCTTAGCATTGTACGAAAATCCGGCACGCAATCAGATAAGTGAGAGAGGGTCTAGCATTTATAAGACACCAAGATTTTTACGTGGAAAACCCCTGTAAAGGGGGGAAAAACCACGGGGCCTAGCCCAGTTTGAACGAATCCACTAGTATTTGCAGTCGATTACAAATGAGGCCCTTCCTTGGTGGAAGGTCTTAGCTTGATGTACATCTTATGGAGTACATTACATGATGTAAATACAAAGAATCACTATTGACATGTTCGCTTTGTTAGAAGGACTGCAGTCGGCGGGCGACGTAGGTCAGGAGGACCGTAGTCAGCTGGCGACGGAGGACTGTAGTCGGCGGGCGACGTAAGTCAGGAGGACCATAGTCGGCGGGCGACGGATGTCGGGAAGACAGTAGTCAGCGGGCGACGTAAGTCAGGAGGACCGTTGTCGGCTGGCGACGGAGGTCGGAAGGACTGTAGTCTGACGACGAAGATCAGTAGGACAGCGTCAGGTAGAAGTCCAGCAATGGAAAGAAATGCATCTTCGCATAGACGTCCAGCGAAGTCCGATAACCGGTAGAAGTCCGGTGTCGGGTAGAAACTTGGCGAAGAGTGAAGGTCCGACGTCGGGTAGAAGTCCAACGTCTTTGGTAGCAGAGGAGAACTCCGGCTTCACTTGGGCGGAGTTTCGGCGTCAGGAGGGAACTCTCGTATAAATTGGGAAGAATTTCAGCATCCCATGGAAGTTGTGCAGAATTCCTGCGTTTCTTGAAAATCTGGCAGAGTTCCGGCGACTTCAGGCGGCAGGAAGAGTTCCGGCGGTGGTCGAGGAGGTGAGGAATCTCCTTTTCCCCTTTCTCCTCTTCTTCTTCTCTCTCTTCCCTCCCCCCCTTGGTGTAGAATGAGGGCTCTATTTATAGTTTTTCTGGAGTGGCATAGCCCGTAAATAGGCGTGAGATCAAGGGCGAACAGGGAGTGGTTTGAATGGACGGTCGATATTGAATCTTTTGATCATGCACCATTCGTTGGACATTTGATGGCCTTAATGATGTCGGAATTCGATGATCTTGGGCTCGTTGGATTCGTCTCGTCGAGCCGCTCGATTCGAGTATAAGCTCGTCAAAATCGGAGACCGTTTGGTAACTCAAATTGCGGTTTGAACCTTACAACAGCGCTTTGAACCCATGATTCGGACTCATTTGGGCTCGGATTGGGTTGATCTTGGTGTCGTTGGGTTCGTATTTTCGAGACGCTCAGTTTGACTGTAAGCTCGCTGAAATCGGAGTTCAGGAGCTCCCAAAATTAATTTTTGAAGTTTCCAACTAGCTTTTGCCTCGAGATTCGTGCCCGATCAAGCTAATTTTGTGATGACGTATCAGTTGCCCCCCTATTTTCGGAAGTCGAAGCTCCAGGAGTCCGAAAATATATGTTCCAAAATTTTACATACGTCGAATCGTAAAAAATTGCGTTCCGAAAGTTGAACACTTGCACAAACTTCATCATAGAGGTCCCATTGAGTTCTAGAAGTATCAAAAACTAGTCCGGAACGTCGAAAAACGTGTCCGGGGACTCCAAAATTGTCGGAGTTGGACTCGTCGAGGCGAAAAAATGGCCCGACACGGGTCGGGCGGCCGCACCGGCCGGTCCGGCCGGCCGCCCGCCGCCGCCGCTGCCGGCGGCGCAGAACAGCGGCCGCCAGCCATGCCGCGCGGAGGCCCTGCGCGGTCCGCTCCGCGGACCCCCTCCGCGGTCCCGCGGACCCATCCCGCGGTCAGCTCGGCGGAGCACCTGCGCGAACCGCTCCGCGGTTCATTTTCGCGGTCCGCGAACGCTCGTGGCATGCCGCCGCTGCAGCCGCAAGGCTGCCTCCGGTGGCCAGCCAAAGGCTGGCCGTGATCCGCGTGAAATCCACGCGGATCCGTGCGTTGTCCGTGCATTTTTGGAGGAGAGAGGTATGTCGGTTCGGCCCACCGACTTTGTGGGCCCCACATGCACGAAAATAGCAATTTTTTATTATTTTTGAGCCCAAAAAATTCCCAAAAAATTCCGAAAAATTCGGAAAAAATTTAGAAAAATAGGGAAACTTAAAAATGGCAATAACTTCCCTCCTTTCTCTCCAAAACCTATAAATAGGCCTCCTAGACCCTTAGGAAACTTGCAACTCCTCCTTCTTTCTCCCTCCGGTTTACTGGCGATAGAAACCTACGGGATTTTCTTCCTCCCCCTCCGGTTTACTGGCGATAGAAACCTACGGGATTTCCTTCCTTCCCCTCCGGTTTACTGGCGATAGAAACCTACGGGATTTCCTTCCTCCCCCTCCGGTTTACTGGCGATAGAAACCTACGGGATTTCCTCCTCCCCCTCCGGCTTACTGGCGGTTGAGGCTTCCGCTATTTTGCGAGCGGGAAACTTCCCCTGCTAGAATTAGCGCCCCTCCTCGCGCGCAGAAGCCTACGGGATCTCTTTTCCATCTGAGCGGAGGTTTGCTGGCGATGGACGATCGAGTTGAAGCCCGTTAGTAGTCAACGATCGAGTGTGGAGCCAAAGGGGAGAGTTCGAGAATGCGTTGCAAATAGCATTCAAGCAAGAAGCCGATGGCGAGTAGCAGTCTGTCGACGAGCAGAAGTCCGACGACAGGAAGAAGTCTGACTTCGGGTAGAAGACCGACGAAAATTCGTCGACTACCAGGAGTCTGGCGACGAGTAGAAGTTCGCTGACGAGCAGAAGTCTGACGACGAGTAGGAGTCCGCTGACGAGCAGAAGTCTGACGAAAAGGAGAAGTCCTTCGTCGGGTAGAAGACCGACGAAGATTCGTCGACGAGCAGAAGTCTGACGACGAGTAGAAGTCCGCTGACGAGCAGAAGTCCGACGACGAGTAGGAGTCCGCTGACGAGCAGAAGTCCGATGTTGGGTAGAAGTTCAACGTCGGGTAGAAGACCGACGAAGATTCGTCGACGAGCAGAAGTCTGACGATGAGTAGAAGTCCGCTGACGAGCAGAAGTCCGACGACGAGAAGAGTCCGCTGACAAGCAGAAGTCCGACGACGAGTAGGAGTCCGCTGACAAGCAGAAGTCCGACGACGAGTAGGAGTCCGCTGTCGAGCAGAAGTCCGACGACGAGTAGGAGTCCGCTGACGAGCAGAAGTCCGACGACGAGTAGGAGTCCGCTGACGATCAGAAGTCCGATGTCGGGTAGGAGTCCGCTGACGAGCAGAAGTCTGACGAAAAGGAGAAGTCCTTCGTCGGGTAGAAGACCGACGAAGATTCGTCGACGAGCAGAAGTCTGACGACGAGTAGAAGTCCGCTGACGAGCAGAAGTCCGACGACGAGTAGGAGTCCGCTGACGAGCAGAAGTCCGATGTTGGGTAGAAGTTCAACGTCGGGTAGAAGACCGACGAAGATTCGTCGACGAGCAGAAGTCTGACGACGAGTAGAAGTCCGCTGACGAGCAGAAGTCTGACGAAAAGGAGAAGTCCTTCGTCGGGTAGAAGACCGACGAAGATTCGTCGACGAGCAGAAGTCTGACGACGAGTAGAAGTCCGCTGACGAGCAGAAGTCCGACGATGAGTAGGAGTCCGCTGACGAGCAGAAGTCCGATGTTGGGTAGAAGTTTAACGTCGGGTAGAAGACCGACGAAGATTCGTCGACGAGCAGAAGTCTGACGATGAGTAGAAGTCCGCTGACGAGCAGAAGTCCGACGACGAGAAGAGTCCGCTGACAAGCAGAAGTCCGACGACGAGTAGGAGTCCGCTGACAAGCAGAAGTCCGACGACGAGTAGGAGTCCGCTGTCGAGCAGAAGTCCGACGACGAGTAGGAGTCCGCTGACGAGCAGAAGTCCGACGACGAGTAGGAGTCCGCTGACGATCAGAAGTCCGATGTCGGGTAGAAGTTCAACGTCGGGTAGAAGACCGACGAAGATTCGTCGACGAGCAGAAGTCTGACGACGAGTAGAAGTCCGCTGACGAGCAGAAGTCCGACGACGAGTAGGAGTCCGCTGACGAGCAGAAGTCCGATGTTGGGTAGAAGTTCAACGTCGGGTAGAAGACCGACGAAGATTCGTCGACGAGCAGAAGTCTGACGACGAGTAGAAGTCCGCTGACGAGCAGAAGTCCGACGACGAGAAGAGTCCGCTGACAAGCAGAAGTCCGACGAAAGTCCTGCAAGGCAAAAATTTAGCGACAAGAGGAAATTTAACATCGGGTAGAAATTTAACTTTGTGGAAAAGTTAAGTGAAAGTCCCTTGACAGCATTCTGGCGACGTTAACCAAGGATGTAAGACCTATCCAAGGTTATATGTTAGAGCATTTGCTCAATGTTGTTAACATATATTGGATCCACCAAATATGTGAGACCTATCCGAGGTTGTATGTCGGAACATTTGTTCGACGACGTTAACCTGTGTGGAAGAGGTCAGGAGAATCCACCAATGATGTGAGACCTATCCGAGGTTGTATGTCGGAACATTTGTTCGACGACGTTAACCTGTGTGGAAGAGGTCAGGAGAATCCACCAAGGATGTAAGACCTTTCTGAGGTTGTATGTCGGAGCCTTTGCTCGACGACGTTAACCTGTGTGGAAGAGGTCGGGAGAATCCACCAAGGATGTGAGACCTTTCCAAGGTTGTATGTCGGAGCCTTTGCTCGACGACGTTAACCTGTGTGGAAGAGGTCGGGAGAATCCACCAAGGATGTAGGACCTTTCCGAGGTTGTATGTCGGAGCCTTTGCTCGACGACGTTAACCTGTGTGGAAGAGGTCGGGAGAATCCACCAAGGATGTAGGACCTTTCCGAGGTTATATGTCGGAGCCTTTGCTCGACGACGTTAACCTGTGTGGAAGAGGCCGAGAGAATCCACCAAGGATGTGAGACCTTTCCGAGGTTGTATGTCGGAGCCTTTGCTCGACGACGTTAACCTGTGTGGAAGAGGTCGAATCGGATCCCCCTGGGATCGATTTTACCTTGATTGGGAGGGGGCGAATGCCGCGTGTATCCCGAATCAAAGGTGAAGGATGATCTATTTTTAGACCGTTACTGTCTTTTTGAGGTCGAGGTTAAGACCTTGCCCGAGGAGTAGAAGTCCAACAATGAACTGTATAAAGCTTGTAATTGATTTGAAGTATCCTTGCATTGGCTCGGATATTCATGAAATATCAACTTGATGTTGAAGATATTAGAGGATTTATTTGACCATGGTTTGAGTCAAAGTTGCCCCCCAGTCCGCATCTGCTTCTTATGATATTGATGCTATGAGTGATCTTTTGAGATTGGAGCAAAAGTTGCCCCCCAGTCGGGAACCACGTTCCCACAGACGGCGCCAAACTGTTGCGTCCAGGAGTATTCGCGGCGGTAGAGAAATATCATATTTAATGTCTTAGCATTGTACGAAAATCCGGCACGCAATCAGATAAGTGAGAGAGGGTCTAGCATTTATAAGACACCAAGATTTTTACGTGGAAAACCCCTGTAAAGGGGGGAAAAACCACGGGGCCTAGCCCAGTTTGAACGAATCCACTAGTATTTGCAGTCGATTACAAATGAGGCCCTTCCTTGGTGGAAGGTCTTAGCTTGATGTACATCTTATGGAGTACATTACATGATGTAAATACAAAGAATCACTATTGACATGTTCGCTTTGTTAGAAGGACTGCAGTCGGCGGGCGACGTAGGTCAGGAGGACCGTAGTCAGCTGGCGACGGAGGACTGTAGTCGGCGGGCGACGTAAGTCAGGAGGACCATAGTCGGCGGGCGACGGATGTCGGGAAGACAGTAGTCAGCGGGCGACGTAAGTCAGGAGGACCGTTGTCGGCTGGCGACGGAGGTCGGAAGGACTGTAGTCTGACGACGAAGATCAGTAGGACAGCGTCAGGTAGAAGTCCAGCAATGGAAAGAAATGCATCTTCGCATAGACGTCCAGCGAAGTCCGATAACCGGTAGAAGTCCGGTGTCGGGTAGAAACTTGGCGAAGAGTGAAGGTCCGACGTCGGGTAGAAGTCCAACGTCTTTGGTAGCAGAGGAGAACTCCGGCTTCACTTGGGCGGAGTTTCGGCGTCAGGAGGGAACTCTCGTATAAATTGGGAAGAATTTCAGCATCCCATGGAAGTTGTGCAGAATTCCTGCGTTTCTTGAAAATCTGGCAGAGTTCCGGCGACTTCAGGCGGCAGGAAGAGTTCCGGCGGTGGTCGAGGAGGTGAGGAATCTCCTTTTCCCCTTTCTCCTCTTCTTCTTCTCTCTCTTCCCTCCCCCCCTTGGTGTAGAATGAGGGCTCTATTTATAGTTTTTCTGGAGTGGCATAGCCCGTAAATAGGCGTGAGATCAAGGGCGAACAGGGAGTGGTTTGAATGGACGGTCGATATTGAATCTTTTGATCATGCACCATTCGTTGGACATTTGATGGCCTTAATGATGTCGGAATTCGATGATCTTGGGCTCGTTGGATTCGTCTCGTCGAGCCGCTCGATTCGAGTATAAGCTCGTCAAAATCGGAGACCGTTTGGTAACTCAAATTGCGGTTTGAACCTTACAACAGCGCTTTGAACCCATGATTCGGACTCATTTGGGCTCGGATTGGGTTGATCTTGGTGTCGTTGGGTTCGTATTTTCGAGACGCTCAGTTTGACTGTAAGCTCGCTGAAATCGGAGTTCAGGAGCTCCCAAAATTAATTTTTGAAGTTTCCAACTAGCTTTTGCCTCGAGATTCGTGCCCGATCAAGCTAATTTTGTGATGACGTATCAATTATATAATATTAAAATAATAAATTTTCTACGGCTATAAATATTTATTCCACCACATTCTAAATCTATTTAACGAATCAAAATACGGCTGTACTATGGACTATGAATTTAACTTCATAACTAAATATAAGGACCATATCACCACTAAAAATAAACATTAAAAAAGAACAGCTGAAGCAACGAAAAGAGTAACAAAAACGCTGAATGTTTTGTCAGATTCAGGTGACTATCTTTTGCAACTTGCGATGAAGCCCAAGGCTCCAAGTGCTTAACAGCTAATACCGCTGCAGAATATGCCAAGAAGGAATATGTGCGCAATTCACAAAAAACAGGACAAAACAGTCTTAATTTCAGAGAAGATCCCCACCAGCAAGAAAAAAAGAGAAAAACTTCGGAACGTTATTGTCAACAGAGTAAGTGATAAGGCAGAAAAATATACTTAAAATAGTTAAAAGAAACTAAAGACGAGAGCTTTTTTGACATGTTCTTGAAAAAAGAAAAGAGTTAAACATATGATGAAAGCCATCGGCAGCCATTATAATCATTGGCCGCTCTCTATTGTTGGATATTGTTATTGTTGACGCTCGCCCTCTGCTATGGCAACCGGCCAATGGCTGCCCCCTTCCATCGTTGGTTGCCACCACCAGCTCCGCAATAACTGTTGTCACCTTTCTTTGCTATTGCCGGTTATAGCAAGACACCCATCGCCACCACAACCTCCCACCCTCGGCTATCCTTTCTCTCTGTTTTTGTCTGCTCTATTGTGCCATCAACACATTTTGCATTGAATTAGTTTTACTTTGGATCAAATGAGAAAAGTAACCTACTTCATCTATAATGTACTCAATCAAATAACTGAAAAGAAATACACTATCTTTACTTCAAACTGTATTCCTTTATTCCTTTTCAACAAAACAAACTCCAAATAAAAAAAACATAAACGTTCCTAAGAAATGAGATTTTTTTTTATTGTACTTTTACATCTCATTGACTTGGAAGCTTGATGAGTTTCGCAGAGCATACTGACTGCATGTAAGGAGAAAGCAAATTTAAGTCGAGAGCTCAATGGGGGCTTGTCAGGCTTCATGTTGAGAATTCCTTAGCCTAATTCACCTGAACTAATGTCTAAATAAAATAACATCATCTTATCTTCAGTTCATCCAAGACAACAAAATATTATAAAGATATATAATGATTTCCTTATAATAGGGGGGCCTCGAACAACTTCTTCATGATGGAATGGCGTTCTTATCAGCATGAAATATTTTCTGATGTAGTAGATGGGTCATGCTTTTTCTTATATTTCTTAATAAAGAGAATATCTTTATCAGGTATAGGCATTAGAGAAGAGAAGAAGCTTATAAGTGTGTCTTCAGATTAGTGAAGTCATGGTCAAATTCTTTGATCTAGCAGAAGTGCTTCACAATTCCTGGCATGTTGAAAAAGTTGAAAATTTGCCACCCATTTTTGAGATAAAAGATTAAGTTTTCAAAATTTGTCAATTGAGTCATTAGAGCTTCTAATTAACTATTCTTGGTAGTGATATTCCAAAGATAGCTTTCACTTTCTTAAGGTTTATTTAGATGCCTTAAGGAGGGCAAAGAAAGCCAAGAAACTTCCATGAGCAACCACAAATACGCATTTTATCAAGTTATGGTACATGTTGTACCTTTGAATGGTAGAAAATGTTTCTTTCAAGTTGGTTATGATCTACAATAGAGCCTTGTTTTCAATAAATTATTCATTAGCATAAGCTGCAACGTTGCTCCTTATTTTCTCTTTGAAGATCACATCTATAATACATTGATCAATCATCTTGATATTCTTTAGTTTAAGACTTCGTTTGAGATAGCTTTCGTATTATTTTATAAAACATTTTTTCAGAACAAAAATTTTTTGGAAAAAAAAAAAAAACTAGCACTACCAAAAAGAAGATTTTTTCACAGCAGATATTTGGGTCGGTTTTAAAACCGCCGCCAAATCCACCCTTTTGCAGCGTTTTAAACTGCTACTAGTAGTTGTGGTTTTAACTGGTGCAAGTAGCACCGGCTTTTACCGCTGCCAAAATTCTCCATTGTTTTATACACCACCCGATGCTTTCGGCTTGCCCTAATTCTTCGTTTCGTGTGTTTGCGGCCTACTAGATCAGGGAGCTTCGCGCGCACTTATTGCCATAATTTCTTCCACTTCTTTGTTTCATTAGAGTTTCCTTTCATGTTGTGCCTACGATTCGTGCATTCCGTGCCTTCGATTGGAGGAGCAAAGTTATGTCGAAGCCCTCGTCTGCTCGCTCATCCGGCTGGTCGATCGCGAGCTACTTCTTCCTCTCCTTCGCTGGTTTCTGTTTCATTCCTATTCTTGTGTATCTTTTCATTCCTATACTTGTGCACTTTCCATTCATAGAGTAACCTAACCATATTTATGCTAGCTCATCTATGATAGTTTTCTCAAATCACGATCAAATCATAGTAATGAGGGTTTTGTGATCTCAATCTTATGCATAAGAGTTGTTGTATGAAGTGAAGATCAAAATTCAATATCTAATATTCATATTTTTGGCAAAAGAAAATATAATACTGCAAAAGAAGTGATTTTTCAAAGAAGGCAAATCTTTGTTTTAATTAAACAGCAAATGTTATTTGTATTTTCGTAGTCCTATACATTGAGAAGAATTTGGAAAGCTTTACCCTTTCCTAAAGGGGTCGTAGAATGAGAAAGTGATGATTAGAAGTCATTTGTAAGAGGGTAGATATGCAAATCAAAATTATTACAACGGGGGTGCAGCGGTTTCAAAAATAGTTGCAAAGTAAAATGTGATGGTTATAACAGCCAAGATAAGTCAAAAACTATGTTGCAATAGTCTTATTTTTTTGATAGTGTAGAAAGCTGCTTTAGAAAGCAATAAGAAAGCTGTCAACCGAAAACCTGATTTTCCAGCTCAGACTCGAATCAGATTTTCCGGTCAAGTCTTTAATTAACACCTATAATAAATATCAACGAAGCCTATCATAATAATATCATAAACATGATCATAAATCATCATTACTAATTCTCAAAATGAAATTATTTGAATAATAATATCATTCAAATAGAGCTGTTTCCTACTTGAAAAAAAAAAAAAAACATATTCAGTTCAACATAATATTAATTTGTCTCTCAATCAACACTAATATAAAACATAGCATGTTGCTTGTTCTAGAACTTTCTTACATCATACATATAATATTTTTAACAATGCGAATAAAAAATGCAAACTGCGGTCCAAATTCAACGAACATACGAAATATATAAAGTTGTAAACAACAGTGAGTGGGCATTGGGCTTGTCGGCCATTTGGTTATTTGGCCAAAGTTGTAAACTATTGAGCATTTATACGAGCCACGTCTGCTCTTAGCGAATATTACGTCAGTGTGAACGTGATTGGTACCCGCGGATTTCTCTCAAAGGGAAACAACTGTGCGCAGAACGTGCGTGGTGAGGTTATCGGGAAGGCAGGGGGATAGTATGACGGCATTAAATATACATTTTTTTTTATATATAAAATAATATTTAAATCGAGCACTTAAATAAAATAATAATTCTTATTAAAATTTATAATCATGCAATAAAGATTATTGGAAAATTTCTGTTAGTTTATAAAATATTAAAAAATAAAGTAAATTTATTGTGTTGTCTTAGATATAACTATATAGAATTTATATCATAATTTATATATTAAAAATGGAATTTATTAAAATAAATAATTTAAATTAAAAACTTTTAATATGAGATATTTTATTAGTTCCATCATAAGTGATTATGGTTTCATTTTGAAATTATATTTCATCTAATATTTTTATTTTTAATAAATAAAAAAAAGAAAATATCATAAAAAATATTACTGTCCTAAAATTGATTTAAATATATAATATACTCTTCACCATTCTTTTGCTTTATTTAGAGGTTGTTTAATTTGCTAAAAATATTTAGAGGTATTTAGATGATGTAAAATGGATGTATGAGGTTTGTTGCGTCCAGGAGTATTCGCGGCGGTAGAGAAATATCATATTTAACGTCTTAGCATTGTACGAAAATCCGTCATGCAATCAGATAAGGAGATAAGGTCTAGCATTTATGAGACATCAAGATTTTTACGTGGAAAACCCCTGTAAGTAGAGCCTTTCAAAAAAAGCTAACAACAACCAGCCCAATCACTCATAGAAAATGATTTTCAAATAATAATAAGAAGGCTATAAAAAAATTTACATTAAAACTTACAATATAAGATTTTATATTTTTATGTTTTTTTTTTTAATCATGATGAAAATACTCAACACAGAATTTAGATTTTTTTTAATTCTTTTTTTATTTTCTAAAATGAAAATCATCCTGGTTACTATCCACTGTCGTCGGCCACTGATCACCACTGATAGCGATCACGGGGTACCATTATTGCTGGCTGTCATCACCACTCACCGTCACCGTCTTATGCCATATTTAATTAAAAATAACTATTATTTAAGATATCATATGTGCTTTTCTTTCATATTAAATCATAACAAAATAAAATAAAAAAAATAAAGTGATCACAAACAACCTCTTAATGTTTCATCTAAAGAAAATAAAAGAGTTCACTATTTATTGACATAGATTATTAAGCCATACAAATATGGCCAAACACAATAATAATTGACTTTGAGAAAATGTTTAGATAAAAATCTATAAATAGAAAGTCAATAAAGATACGGTGAAAATGTCTTATGCCCGACATTGATGCTTTTAAGTCCATCCATAACATAATGGTTCAAAGACAATAAGGTAGACAGTGATCATTAGAAATGAACAAATGAGAAAGGCCGTTATTGGAGTGTAAATTTATTGAACCACTTGCTTGACCTGCATAAATGTAAATTTTTGCTCCTCTTAAAAAAATTTTATACTTAAAACTTACTTTAAGAAGTAGTAAGAAAATTGTCCCAAATAAAGTCTTAATTAAGCCCTACCTTAGGGGTCTCAATTATTGACCCATCCCGATAACATGACCCAAACCCGAAAAAAAGGGCCGGTTTGACTAGTTTAACAAATGGGTAGGGTTATAGTTTCAATTTATGACCTGTTTGAAAAATCGAGTTGGGACTGGGTTAACACACTAACTTGAATTTGACCTCAATTTGGCCCGTCCACATCTAAACTCGTCGGTCGCTCCTGCATAGCGCATTGCCTCGAATTCACACATCCCCACCACTTGCCCCAGACTCGCACACAAGTACCCACACTTGCGCAATCGCTCCCTTGTTCACAATCATACATGCACCACATGCAATCACTCACTTTGTGGTGACGTGACCTTACCCTCACCCGATCACATTCCATAAGCTTGCATTCCATAGTTGCGCACATGCACCCATAGAGCTCGCCTCGGACTCGTGCACCCACACCTGCACTCACACACTCGCTTGCAATCGAGCTCGCGCTCTCACACACGCAAGTTATAGGTCTAATCAGATCAACTCGTAACCCGACGGGTCAGATCGACCTAGTAACCTGACGGGCCAGCTCCAGGTTTAAATTTATTACCCGTTTATATAGCTGGGTTGGGTTCGTGCCAACTGAATTGGACCCAGGTCAATTCCAGGTTCGACCCTAACCGATTCGAATACCCATTTTGACACCCCTATCCTAGCTAATTTTAGATCATCATCCCACTTCTAATTTCATGTACTTGTGAAAGCTATATATGCCACATTGTCACCTAATAAAAATGAATAGTTATATGTTAGTCCAAATATTTTTGCCTTATGTTATAGCACAAAATAGAAGTGGTAGAAAATATACTTAAATTGCAGTTAATTTTGAAGGAGAAACTGCAATATAATTTTGTTTTTTGTTTTTTGTTTTTACTGAGCTTACTTTTAATTCATTATATATTCTAATGTGCTGCAAAAGATAGTATTGAGTATGCTTTTGTGGTAAAAAAAAAAATTCAAGCTTGAATTGAAGTAGAATTCTGCACATTGATAATTAAGGAACAAAATGTGAATACCTAACATTAGTAATTAGATATCCTCTTTTTTTGGCCATCCAACATTTAGTAATTGTGAGAGTTGGCCTAGTTCACTAGAATAGGTATAATTTCAAGTTCTATACAATGTCCAAAATTATTAGTAGGGATGTCAAAATGGGTATTTGAATTGGCTTTAGATCGAACCTGAAATTGACCCGGGTCCAATTCAGATGACCTGAATCCGAGATTGCGCAGCGCGAGTGTGGGTGCACGAGTTCAAGGCGAGCGCTGCGGCTGCGCGAGTCTGGAACAACACACTGCTTAGGCGTGACAGAACTATTCAGGATGGGGATAGGTCAAATTTTGATTAGCGGGTTGACCCGAACCCAATATGATATTTCAAACCGATAAAGAATTGGAACTCAAATATGAATTTTTCGGGTCGAGTTTGGCTCAAGTTATCGAGTCAGGTGAATAATTAACACCACAGATTATTTGGATAATATAAAATTTTTAGCAAAATTAAATGACGATGAGAGAATAAATACTCCAAAGGTCTCAAACACAAGATAAATAGGTTTATATGGCTTGATGAGGTTTACTACAGTCACTAGTACATGAAGATAAAATATTTTTCTATACCTCAAAGAAAAAAAAAGAGAGATATTGCATTTTTTTGGGAACGTTTAGGTTATTCGAGCACAAATGAGATGGGAGGAATTGCTTCCATCCACTGGCCCGCCACAGTTCCAATCTCAGAGATTGCATTTCACATGAATATATAAAATATACAACCACCTAGCCATTATAAATAAGAGGGCTAAAATAAGGCAATATGATGCTTCTTCTTCTTCTTTCTTCTCCTTTTTTTTGTGAGATCAAAATATTATTCTAAGATTAGATGGAGATATATAAAGAACATTAATTAAAAAAAAAGAATAAAATTTAAGATCTTAAGATTCGATTGTTCATGAAGAAGAAGAAGTTAATATTATATATGAAAAGATAGTTAACGATTTAAATAATGTTGCAAAGTATTTACTTGAAGAATCAAAATAAAATCTCCTAATAGCAAAAAGCCAAAAATAGTTAATCGTGGAGTCAAAATGTGTTAGAAAAGATTAAAAAAAAACGCTTTATTATAAAATTTTATTTAAATATAAAAACTCAGAAAAATGAAAAAGATATAGAGGGGCCTGTACGTAGGAGTCTAAGAAGAAATATGCGATGAAAAAAAAAAAAAGCTTTAAATACTGAGGAGAGTAAAAGACGTATGTATAAGTTAGCAAATAAAAGAGTTATGAGATATCAGGGTTTAGTTTAAGCGAAGTGTATTAAAGAAGAAGAATAAAAAAATGCTTTTATTAGAACAAAATATTCAATATTACAAATTTATGAACTTAGTACAATCATACCCAGAACATTACAATACTATGACAAGCAATCACTATTCCACAATATTTTTGTACAATAAAATACTGAATCGAAATAGCTTGCTGTAGCAAAAGGAAAGAACAATAAACTAAAATTATTCCAACTTCTCCTCCCTCACTCATCCACAGTTCCACCTAATCAAAACAATAGAAGTGCCAGAAAAAGAGCTAAGAAAAACTAAAAATTAAAGAGACAAATTAGAATTCGTCAGAACAGTGACATTTGCTACATTGATTAGCTCTATTTAACTAATAATAGCTTTCCTTAATGTCCAAATGACTGGCGATCATGCTGATATTTATAGTCCCTAAACCAATTTCTAAGTACTGAAAATTCTAAATAGAAAAGTCACAAATTCCAACTACTTTGATGTGTAGATGATAAGGGATTTGGTCCTCAGATAATTAGAGCTTTCGTCATGATTGGCATAGAGATGTATGTATATAGAGAGAGATGGGGCCATCATTTGTTCTACACGTACAAATCAACAAGAAAAAACCAGCTTCTTCTAAAAAATGATTCTTTGGCGGTGCGCTTTGATGCCTCAGGCTTCGTTTGGCACGGCTTTCTTATTGCTTCTTAAAGCAGCTTTCTAGTACAAAATTTCTAATTTTTACGTTAAAATCTACTCTAAAAAGCAGTAAGAAAGCCATCCCAAACTAAACCTTAATTTCTTACTGTTTTGCTAAAATTTTATACTAAAAAGTTGCTTTCTATAAGAACTTTAAAAAGTTACTTTCTTAATAGCAGCTTTATAAAACAATAAGAAAGTTATCCCATTGAAACCTAAATTAGGAGGTGAATTCAAAATAATAAAGAAGAAAAACCAATAAAAAAGTAAAAGAGATGGATACTTATCTGTATTGTCTCCTTGTGGGCAGATATGGGCTCAGGATTAAAAGCATTTCAACACGTTAATGAAAGCTATGATGAAGACATGAGCTTGGTCAAGTTCAATATGTGTAGTTGACCGAACTGTTCCTTTATTGAGGTCAATGTTAGCTTTTGAATATGGAGGAGAGAGTTATGTTCATAGTCTTAAACTTATTTTATGTGATAATTAGTGGGACATAAATCATGATGTAATTTATACAAGTATAGTAATGATGAAAAAAATATGAAAATGATAAAATAAATGTCACAAATATGTCTACATATATAATTTAAACGCTTTAATGAGAAATCATTCATATGTGTTCATAAGAGTTGTGTACGGATTGTAACTAACCCCGAAATCTATTGTTGACTTTAGCATGTTCTCATTTTGATCATGACAAAGGTTTCGTTTGGCACAGCTTTCTTACTGTTTCTTAAAATATTTTTTTAGCATGAAAAATTTTAATTTTTGTACTAAAAATCTACTTTAAGAAGCAGTAAAAACGTCTTCCCAAACGAAGCTAAAATTAACATTCATAAATCATGATCAATCATTACATCAAATTTCATATACACATCAAATACATATTTCCATTTCTAAAATTAATTATGTATTATAGCCCCACATTAGCTGCTACATACATAGAGTCATTAACATCTATAATAGAACTTTTTATTATAAAGTCCCAACTATTATACAAGCTCAACAATTTTATAATACAAATCATTGATTTTATCAATATCACTACTAAAAAGTTGTCTTTTTAGCATCAATTGGTAGTAGCGGTAATAGAATCGCTGCTAAAAACTAATTCTTTAAAACCGCTACATTACTTGATATCGTTTTTTTTTTCTTTTTCATTACTTGTGGCAGTTATAAGTGGTACTATTCTGGAGCTTTGCAGCGGTTATAACCGCTGCTATAGTCAGCATTTCTACCCCGCCGGTCCTTGAACCGCTGTGGAATGTCATTGCAGCGTATTGCAATTACAGCGGATATGTAGCGGTTTAGAACCACTGCAAGAAAAATAGTAGGGGTTAAAACCACTGGGATAGGTCCAAAATAGTGCTGCAGTAGCCCCATTTTTTGGTAGTGTATATAATAAGAAATATAAAATGTCAGAGTACCTCTTCCTAAATAGGATCAACTTAATCAATAGAATAATCTATAATATCTTAGCTCTTATCTTAAAACAAACACTTGGGAGGTATATGAAATGATAATCATAAAACTCATTGGAAACCCAAAATATTGGCATAATCATGAAATTATTATAGTTCAAACATTAATTCAAATATAGCATGAAATATTATTAATGCTTGCATATACATTTTTCTATCATTTTATCATATTCCTGATTCCTTATATTCAATATTGAAATATAAAAAAAAAACTACTTGCTTATTTAGTGGGATGCTAGTGTATACAAATTATAATACGAAGGTCATTCATATCCATTAATTTTATATCATAATCATGTAGATTAGATAAAAAATCATCATTTTAGTGCACATTAGCTGCTCTCTCCTAGAAAGATAACATTATGAAAATAGTTGACCATTTCATTTTTGAGAACCTCAAATAGTAAAGGGCCTAGATATCATATCATATGCTTTTCAACCTGAATATTTCTAACCTTTTCTATACGCTAAACATATTTCAATTACCATCAACTTGCCAATATATGAAGAAATAATTAACATGAAAAAATCATGTATTGGTTTTATACCTCCAAATGATTTCAGGAGTACATATAAAACTCCATTTCAAGTAAAATGTTCAAGTCATGAATAATATCTATGAATGGGGTGTCAATTCGGGTCAACCGGCCGGGTTCGGGTCGAACCCGACTCGACCCGTTTTTACAAACGGGTCGGACATTTCAACCCGGACCCGACCCAGCTGGGTTGCCGGGTTGATCCGACCCGACCCGAGTGCGGCTGTGCGGGATCGCGAGCGGCAGGCTGCAGCGGCGGAGTCCAAGTTGCGATTCGGACTCGCGAGCACGCCTGCGGAGCGAACAGCGGAGCTGGTGCGGGCTGAAGGAGGGATCCGCCGAGGTGCGGAGTGCGGCTGGTCGCCTGGTCAGGCTGGACGCGGTCGAGTTCGCGGGAGCTGCGCCAGTGCGGGATCCGCTGCTTCGCGGGAGTGCGCCAGTGCGGGATCCGCTGCGGCGGAGTCCAGTTCGCCTGGTCAGGCTGAAAATTCTCCAGCGGCGGAGTCTAAAGCAAAAGTTCGCGGGATCCGCTGCGGCGCTGCTTCGCGGGTGTGCGGGATCGCCGAGCTGGACGCCTGGACGCGCGCGAGTTCGGGAGTCGAGACCTGACGAGGACGCGACGTGGACGAGCTGGCCTGACGGGACGCGACCTGAGCATCGGATTTGCGAAACGGGTCAATTCGGGTTGACCCGCGGGTTGTCGGGTCAACCCGAACCCGGACCCGACCCGTTTAGCAAACAGGTTGACCCAAACCCGGATTTTTTCGGGTCGGGTAAAACAAACCGGGTCAGACTATGATGAACTTGAAAAATTATTAAATTTTGTAATGTTAAAAAACAATATACTTCCAAATTAAAAATACATCACATATCGTGACTAATTAAATGTAAATTTTATTATTTACCATAAAACATAAAGTGAGGTTATCATAGTAATTATTCAAACATTTTTAATTACATAAATTGGCACATTACATGTTATTCAAATTGAAAGATGAAGGTATAAAAATAATTATTTTAAGAGTAATCAATTAATTATAAAATAACCAAATTAACCTTTAAGTTTTAAATGAATTAATTTCATTACTACCATGATGGCATAAAATTTGTTTTAGATTAATTAAATGTTTTATATATAAAAACTAGAGTAAAAACAAGTCTTTTGGTCAGTTGGACATAATGGTCTTTATGTAAAAAAGATAAATATATTCATTAGTGATTTTTTGAACTATCACCAGATTATCAGAGATTGTTCAAAACATTATTTTGAACTTTAATTGAACTACAACGTTATTTTTTGGGATCATAATTATATTTTAATTAAATAAAAGAACATACTTTCAAACAACCACATATAATTTTCTAGAAAAATATCTAAATGTCTAGAATAACTAGCTTTATGATAAACAGAAAATTACACGGTAAAAATTTTATTGATATAAAATTATGCTCATTTTTATAATATAAAATTATAAATTCAATCAAGAAAATAACTAATTTTTCATATTTTTGAATACTCAATAGGCAGAATACAACCTACCTCGATCTACATAAATTTTTGAACTAAACTAATAGGAGAAAATAGATCGGAGGTGTATAAAACAAACTTCCTCTTACTATAATCTCTCCTTTTCTCTGTCTCTCTAGCAGGCTAAAGGGGGCATGAGGTTTATAATTTTTTTGATTAAATGAGTGTTTAATATATATTTTAATTAAAATTTAGCATATCACTACAATGCTCTATCCTACAACTACACGTACAACACTCCCCACTAGAGAGCATAGAGACACAGAGTCACAACATTAGTTCATTTAATTTCTAAAATTTTATTGGAAAGTTCTATACTGCACCGCAACACTCTCAGGAAAAAATTTTCTAAATTTTACATGCATGCAGACATACCCTAGGGGCCCATTTTAGAATAGATTCACACTCTTATGCATACAAAATACTCACAAACACATATAGAAGACATGAATACAAAAATTTCACTTTCGAACAGAATTGGTACAACTACGCACATATTTAGTAGGCGTTACGCTCTCTCCCTTCTCTCTCCTCTCTCTCTCTCCCCCCTCAATGAGCTATGGAACTTGATTGGCCAACCAATACGAAATGAATAAGGATTTAGAAACATGGTGACAAAGTAAAAGTACAAGGAATAGACGTTTGATAATAAATTGATGCTCAACTTGATACACTTCTTACTTAAATATAAAATATGCATAATTAAGTTCACAGAGTGAACAAGAATGTGGTGGAGATAGATCCTTGAATTGATATCAAATGAAGCTAAATTTCAAATCATATTAGTCCTAGCCATCTGTGTTTTATCAGGGTTAATGGATTGTATAGGTCTTTCACTCAGTTGATTGTACATATAATCATGGATAGTATTCATGATCATTCAAAAAAATAATATTCTTATGGAAACACTATGGCAAGTGTATGAGGGCATAATATTTATAAAATATACATACATATGCAATTAGTAACATAAAAGAACATCATGTTTATAATTTATTATTAATCAATTTTGCATATTTCAGGTGTGAGTTGGGTCATTGCTCAAATGTTTAGTAACCCAAAAGTTTAAAAATGAATTAATTTGATAATATGGAAAATTTTGAACTGCAGTATAGTGAAGCTGCATTGACGAGCACAACAATGATATGGTCTATAGCGCCGTGGCGCCAAGCACTGAATAATATTTTTTTTACATATTAATCAAAAAATCGATCCCTCACCACCTCATCATCCCCTTCCATTCCTTCAGCTTACTTGGGAAGAAAGGAGAGAAAGAAGAGAGAAGGGAGAGAGAAGAGGAGAAAGAGAAGGCAATCCAGGGCATTTTGGTTCGTCAATTATGTTACAAAACTTATTCTAGTCATGATAGGGGCAACTTGAATCTCAAATTTATTTTTATTAGTATTAATTTCCTAAATTTATCTCTCATGAATTTGCCAAAATTTCCCTATATCAAGATTTAAGAAACTTTCAATGTGTAGTTTATTATATGTTGTAAATATAAACTTCCCGAACCGTTTCATATGATCATGTTGGAATTTTATCGGTCAGAATGACATATATAATTTTTTGTGTGAAGGGTAAAATAATTTGACACATAAAATAATAGAAAGGCATATTTGTTTATACATTTGACATGCATGGGATTTGGAGATTTTCTATGTTAACATCAAATATACATATAGTGACAATGCATTCTTTTGCATCATTCATCTGCATCGCAATAATTATTAAAATAAAATTTGAAATATTCATGTGTAAATAATTGTAGATTGACTAGGCGTTAGTTGGAATAAGAAACCCAAATCAAGATATGAGATATGGAAGCTATAAGTGTATATGATTTTATATGACATGCATACATGAACATTATTCATATATTAAAAAAAAAATGGATAAGATGGACAAGATCAAGACCCAGGTTATTTTATAAAATCATTATTTATGAGTTCAAAACTACTTATCCATCACATATCTATGATTTATGATTCATGTTCACATGACTGTTTCAGTTGAGATATATGAATGCTTTCATAAATGATTTCATGCATATTATTTTTGTTAGTTGTGTATTAATTCTAGTAGTAGGTTCTAGTAATCTTTTGGGTTATGTCAACATTCTATGGTTGGATCCATATTTTCAAGGAGTCATGATTCAGTGGAGTGAGGTTAATTAGGATATCATGGCCGTTGTATATAATGAATTTTGGGTTATGTCAAATGGGTGGATATTGAAAGAGTAGTATCATATTATGTTTTTTGTAGTTTATATTATCTAAATGAAATTAGTAAGCTCTTGTTGATAATTAATACTACAGGAAACTCATCTAATACCGGCGACTTTTCTAGCGTTAAATGATCGTCAGAATTACCGGGGACTTAACAGGCGGTTTCACCGTCGGCAAAAAACGTTGCTAATACAGGCGTTTTAGTCGTCGACAATTCCAACAATCAAATGATTGTCATAAAAGATGCCGATACTTTCTAACTACGACACACTTACCGATGGTCATAATCCCAATTTTAAGTAACAACTTTCTTGGTGCTTTAACAGCCGGAAATGTCGCCAGTTTTTACCCTAATATCTCAACCCGCCATCCCCTTCTCATTTCAACTCTTTGTTTTAGTTGTCCGTCCAAAGAAAGCCCAAGTCCAGCAGGCCTTCCGCCCTCGGCTTGCTGACGCCGGCCTCTATCCTAGCCTAGCTAGCACCATCCTTCATCTCCATCTTCGTCAAAGGTGAGCTCCTCTCCTTCCTTGTTCAGGTTTCCATTAGGTATTTTTAACTAATGAAATTTTGAGTTTTTTTATGAGTATTATGTCATTGATAAAAGTGAATATATAATAAAAAATGTTTGAAAATGATATTATGAATGTTGTTCATGAATAGTTTTATGATTTGTAAATATTAGATGTGTATACAAGTATTTCCCCTTAAAATACTACAATGTTTGTGAAATTTCATATTTATGTATTATAATAGATATTATTCATGCAAGTTAAAGGTATGATATATGTGCACTATGTATGTTCTTGAGATATCATATATAATATTTGTATATATCGAAAGTAATGCTATTCTTATATTTAAATTAGAAGTAAGATATTTTATTAATGTTGAAAGTATTGATATTTATACATGTTAAAAGCACTGATTATATTACTCAGTTGCTACAGGTAAATTGTAGAAAAGTGTTCGGACAGAGGGGAGGCTATCCTCTTTTTTTTTTTTTTTTTTCAAATGCTATATGTTATCGGTGGTTTAGCCATCATAAAGCACAATAATGATCGGCTTCTATAGCGGTTGATTTTTAAATTAATCTCCAGTAGTTACCGACAGTTTACCATCAATTTGACAGCTAAAAATAGTAGCGATTTGACCACTGGTGATACTGCCGGTAACCGCCTTCCATTTTCATGTGGTCTTCTTATCCGTAAGTTCCGGTGATTTCCCTGCGATTTTTTTTTCCGAATATTTCCAGAAGCTATAGCCACCAAAAAATCCTCGGAAATTAAAAACGTTGGAAAAATACCACCGGTGTTAATTTCCTACGTGATTTTTACCGGTGGTACTCTAACCGCAAGAAATTTTATAAACCGTCGGTAATTGGAACGATCTGCTGAAATTGTCGCTGGTAATAGACGATTTTTGATTGGTCTAGAAAATTTAATTAAGCTATAAATGTTAAAATCATAGTAAAACGTTTGCTAGTAAAGAACTTTTCCAAAAACTCAATTTGATAGAATTTCACATAATAAATATAAAGAAAAAAAATGTAAAAATGGACACATGATTAAAAAAAAACTAAAAGAAGAAGAGAATAATAATGAGATTTATCCATGAAGGGAACTAAATTATTTTATTGGTACATATTTTAGCACTCTTCCTACACATCTCTTCCTCTTTAACATCATTATGGATGTTCTTAGAAAATTAGTTCATGATTATCTTATTCTTAGGCCACTTCTTAAGATTAAAATTAGAGCTTCTTTGTATAGTGCGATTCCTCCTCCATTCAATTTTTCTTTTATAGGATGACTTTATATATTCTTAGAAAAAACATAAAGCATCTAAATATGGTTGTTCAAGTAGGATGTAGAACATCTGGCGGCTAATGAAGAACCACACTATGCACCTAATATTGATGGAAACGACATGCAACTTTCATGTGGTCATCTATCATTGACAGTTAGTAGTATCTCATCCATTTAATCATCATTTTCATTTTTGGTATCCTCTTAAACCCATCCAAAACATATTTTTGGATCACAAACAAATATTTTTAGCAACTTCTAATCATATTATGGGTCTATTTCTTACATTTTCAAGCCTTAATTGAATCTCTAAAGTAAATTTTAAGAAAAATAAATGAATTTTATCTATAATTTTATAAAATATTTTGCTTGAAATGAGTGCTAATGTTTCCTAAAACTTTTTAGTAGGCCAAGTTGTGACCAAAAGGAAATTGATGGGATCTCAACCTAAAGGGGATGGCTATGTTGATGGTCAAAGAGTAGTTAAAACATGAAGTTTCTTCTATAATTTTTAAATGCCTATCATTACTCAAAATTATTTTTGAGCCGACAAATTATATGTTCAAATTTTTTGGGGAGGTGGTGATTTGTTGTGCGCAAAAAAAAAATCATTTAAATAAGAAATAATTTTGTAAAATGTTGATGTAAAATCACTCTATTTGTTAAACAAATGCTTTCATAATTTAACTTTAGGATAAGATGATCTTCAATATTATTTATAGACGTATAATCAAGATAATTATTTTGTTGCTACAGTTCCGACAACGCAAATGATCAAATGAATTTGAGTTTGTTTGAGGATTGGACTGATCTAACCAACTTTGAGTAGATTGGGCTGGGTTGGTCCAAATTGGTCAATCAATCTTTCATCCTCTCTATATGTATCAATCATGTGAAATACAAGGGTAGGTCAACACTACACCACCAATTGGAATGCTAGTGGTTATCATTTTGACACCCCTCCATGAACAACTTGATAATGTTCTCTAATTGCTCTAAAATTAGCTCAGGCTCTGTGCATTTATTTTCCTTGATCAAATCTTTTTTAAGTTCAAACAACTTTAAAAGGCCTCTAATTCATAAATTATTTAATACTATTACTATATTGGTCTTAATGAAATAACTTTCTTAAATAAACAATAGAGATCAATTATAGCCATTTTTGCTCCCTAACTTTTAGCACTTTGACTTTTCTACTTCAACATCATTCTTATTCACAAGCCATTTTGACAGTAGATTGTTTTCAAGAAATTGAATATGTTGATATCAATATCATTCCGTTTAATTACCATTTTTTATTGGCCCTAGTTTTAACCTTTAAAAAATCCATCATAATTTGTCAACTATATTAATTATACTTATGTCATTGATAATACTTATTTACATTCATTGATTAGAGACCTCACTAATAGAGTGCCATCTCCACCACACCATTAGATGTTGGCATAATCCACCTCTAGCTAACAAAATCAACCTAGGTCAAAGCTTTATTAAGAAATTTAAAGCAAGATCTATAGGAAATTCTCTTATAGGAGGAGGCATGAATTAGTGCATTTAGGAAATATTTTAGTATAATTTTGGACAAAGAACTAAAACTCCTCATAATTTATAAATATAGCCCAAATATCCTCATTTTTTTAATAAATTTAAAGCTTTGAGTGCCTCTTTCAATCTTTCTATTATTTTCGAGCCCTCTAATTGCCCACCATCATACTTTACTGGATATCTCTGACAGCATTTTGATATTCAATATGTTGCTCTTAGATTCTTCCTCCTAAGGTTGCTCAAAAGTTTTGAACATATAAATTTTGATTGTCCAATTCACATCATCTTTCTTTCCTTAAAATTACTAATTTTGATTGCTCGTCATTGAAAATAAGCGCCTTTGAATTTTCTACTCCATTGCAAGTAGGAGATATTATCAATGGATTAGATTTTTATTTTGTTACGACAACTTCTTCAATTTTGAACATGGTTGAACTATTGTAATTCAATATTTATATTAGTGGAGGTTTTCAAATTGTTTTAAGCCATACCATTTGTTTCTTTCTATAACTTATTATGTGTTTGTTGTACTTCTAAATTTCTTTTCCTCTCTTACAATGAACTCTTGCAATCAGTTGATGCCAAAGCATTTTCTAGATTCTTCGATATGAAAATTTAGGTTTCGTTTGAGATAGCTTTCATACAGTGTTTTAAAACAACTTTTTAGTTAAAAATTTTCAAATTCAAGAAATTTTTGTACTGAAAAGCTGTTTTCGAAAGCAAGAAGAAAGCCGTCCCAAACGAAGAAGCCTTAGGCGTCATTTGAAATAGTTATCTTACTGATTTCACTAAAACAATTTTTTAATACATTTTTTTTTAAAGTAAAAAAAAAAATAAAAAAGTAATGACTAAAAGTTATTCCAAAAAAAATATTAATGATGAAAAAATTAATTTTATAAATATTTATATGCTAATTTAATTTTTATTAACTTTTTTTACAATTAGCTGCTAAAAAAATCTATTAATTTTAGCAACATCAGCCTCTTGCAATCATGCCGCACCAAGTCAAGTGTGGCGCCTTATGGCGCGGCGCCGGGGGCGGGTATAATTTAATCCGAAATTAAGTATTAATTAAAAATCTTAATAATGAATAAATGTGAAACGAAAATGAGTAATTAAGCGTTAATTGTGTAATTAAAAAATGAATACATGTTAGATGAAATTGCCTTACAAATTGCAATCTTCTAAAAAAGAGATACTGATTTAAATCCCCAAAAAAATCTAATGAGCCGCCCCATTTGTCGTCTCTCCTGTCTGCACTCTCTGTTTCGCTTTCTTCTCTATACTAGTCTCCTTTTGACTCCTCCCTATTCTCCTGCCTCGCGTGCTTCGCTCTTCTTATCTTTCTTCGCCTCCCCCGCCTCCCCCGCCTCCTCTTGTCTCTGCTCGTGCACTTACCCCTCGCTCTTTCTCTCGGTTGACGTGACAGCTCTTACAGCGTTCTTCAAAGAGGAAGAAGAAGAAGAAGCGCTGTAGCAGCTTGAGGAAGAGCTGGGATTTCATGGTTGGGTTCTTGGAATCTGGTCTCCGAGACAGATTATGAGAAAAGGCGGGAGCTTTATAGGGTTAATAGGCTTTCTTTGCAACTCGCTCCTATCTCTGTCTTTATCTCTGCGTGAGACAGATAAGTAGATTCATAGATTGAGAAAGAGAGAAGTATCTTTCCATGGCCGGAAGCAACGAGGTTTACGCGAATGAGTCAAGGGTATTGCGCTCTGATCCCTTTTTCCTGCTCATTCTCTCTCCTCTTTGGCTTCCTTGGTACTTATTTCCAGAACTTCTATGCAGAATTAATGCGTAAATTTGGTATTCATGTTTAGGCTTTTGAGATTTAAGTGCTGGGCTTAGTAGGGTTTGCGATCTAGTTTGATTGTTGTCTTCTTCCGGTTTTGTATCCGTTCTCGAAACCCTTCGTGTTCCTGTTGCAATCGAGATCCTGCATCAGTTTAAATTAGAGACTAGTTCTCTGTCCCAGGGTTACAGATGAAAATTTTCGATAGCACAGCGAGCTGATTTTGCGGAAGAATTTAATTAACTCGGTTTCCAATGAGATCGAGAGAATTTGAATACGCGCTGGTATTCCTGCAACCCTTTCCTGCCAGGGAAGGAAAAAAGAATAAGCTTTGACCTCGGATTCGAAGCCCCTGGCTTTGCTCGTTTTCTTTCTCATTAGAACCCCACCATTTCTGCAAAGAACACCAATCCCCTTCGGATCCACACGATTTTTCATGAAATCGGAATTTTTTGAATCGTCACTACTCCATTCTCCTTCAATCCTTACCAAAATTGGTTCGAACTAGATAAAACAAAAAAGAAAAACAACGCACAGGACCAGTGCTTTGAAGCACAAAAAACAAAAGAAACCTCTTCTCATTCTATCTAATCGTTTCTGAACTAGTAAACTTATCCTTTCTTTTCTTCTTCGCAGACGGTGGTTCCCCTGAACACTCGGGTCCTGATTCACAATTTTAAGGTCTCCTACAGCATGCTCCGCCGCCAAGATGGTAGCTTTGACCGTCATCTCTCGGAGTACCTGGAACGCAAAGTACCAGCAAATGCAAAACCTGTCCATGGCGTTGTTTCCCTAGATCTCCTTCTTGACCGCTCCACAAATCTTCTGGTCAGGATCTACCTCCCTGCTCCTACTGTTACAGGCAACGAGCTCCCACAGCAAGCCCTCCTTTCTGCGCTCCAGCGCCCGCCATCACCAAACCCTTTTCCAGTGATCATATTCTTTCATGGCGGCAGCTTTGCTCATTCCTCAATAAGCACCACCATCTATGACATTCTCTGTCGCCGCTTTGTCACTCTCTGTGGTGGTGCTGTAGTTATCTCTGTCAATTACCGTCGATCTCCTGAGTTTCGCTGCCCTTGCGCCTATGATGATGGTTGGACTGCTCTGAAGTGGGCTTCCTCTCAGCCCTGGCTCCGCAGTGGCGAGGATGCCAAGCTCCGAGTTTTCCTTGCTGGTGATAGCTCAGGGGGAAACATTGCCCACCATGTTGCAGTGAGGGCTGCTGAATCTGGCATTCACATCTCAGGGAACATCCTACTCAATCCATTGTTTGGCGGCAATGAAAGAACAGAGTCCGAGCTTGAATTGGATGGGAAGTACTTTGTTGCGTTAGGTGATCGAGACTGGTACTGGAAAGCTTTTCTTCCCGAGGGAGCCGACCGTGATCACCCAGCCTGCAATCCATTTGGTCCCAATGGTGTGAAGCTTGATGAGCTTCCATTCCCAAAGAGCCTTCTTGTTGTTGCCAGTTTGGACCTAACAAAGGATTGGCAACTTGCTTATGCAGAGGGCTTAAGGAACTCTGGTCATGAAGTGAACGTTATCTTCCGGGAAGAGGCTACAGTAGGGTTCTATTTCTTACCTAACACCAACCACTACTATGAAGTTATGGAGGAGATCAGAAGCTTTGTGAATTCCAACTGTTAGCAGTAGCAACATCACAGCATGCCATACCTCTTAAGCACATAAAACTATATATGTAACACTGTTTCTATATATTTGTTTCAGAGCAAAGAAGCGGTTTTGCGATTACAAACTACTAGATTTGATTTCTAGATGAAGAACGGTGGGGAAGAAGATGCACTTTGACACCAGAATCCTTCAATCACACAACTAATGACTTGTTTCAGCCATTAATGTCTCTTTTGCTCCTGAAGTTTTACTGTTGAACAGATGGTGCATGCTGTTATTGCTACTACTATCACTTTTTTTCACTAACAATGTTGTTTTAAATGAGGTGTATCTATCTGTTCTTGCTCCATGTAATACATCTTGGGGGAGGGTTTAGATGCCCAGCATCTGTTGCATTAAATGCTAATTACAGCCATGATATGTTTCATATTCAATGTTCCTATTGTTATCTATAAAGGTTTCCCTGTTCTTAATTTTGTCCTTCATATATCAGCTGTTGATTTGTTAAAGAAGAGATCTTGGTGAGGAAGCACATGAGGCGAACAGGTCTAGTTTATTGTTCTTGGACGGCAGCAAGGGGAAGCTACGCAGGAGCAGTTGGGTGGACATGTGGTTCAAACTTTTGGGTTTTGGTAGCTGCGATGCTTCAAGGGAAACAAACATATTTCTATTATATTGTGCTTGTCGCTTAGGCATTGATGAGGATTCCACCTAACCTTTGGAATTTATTGTGAAGAAGCTTTTTATCTTTGATTTGGTGGACACGTCGATGGCCAAGTGGAGCATCCCCACCATTCTTTCAGTAAAGATTTTGTTTATTACCTCCTTGGACAGCTACGCGGCCTGGAAGGGACGCGGAGATCTCTAATCATTACGAGTTTCTGCTGGCTACTCTCCCTCTCTCACTCCTCTTTCTCTTTCTCCAAGTCTTCCAAAAAAGTTATCATCTTACATGAGAAGATCGAAAACCCCTAGAGGAAAAAAAATCGCAAAGATGATAGCTTGTGAAATGGTTTTGTCAACCTCCATTTTGGGCTTAATAAGATAATTCCTGCGTTAAAGGGATGATAATAGTGATAAAATTTAACTGTTGGTTGAATTGTAAGTGCAATGAACCAACTGGCAAAGGTTATCAAATATTATGGACATAAATTATCCCAACTGAGGCGAATCTGGTTCACTCGAACTCTTGACACCAGTTAGTTGCTATCACAATGTGGAAACCTACCTCCTCATCTCTTTCCCTTGCCGACTTTGCTAGATGCCTTGTTACCAAATTTGTAGAAGGTAGAAGTGTTGTCGCAGAGTGCAATAGCAGATGTGTTGTCGCAGAAGAGTTTGATCGGCTGACTGTGGGGGATGCTAAAGTCGGTGAGCAGACGCTTGAGCCAGATGGTGTCGGCAGTAGCTGCGGCGAGTGCCCGATATTCGGATTCTGTGGACGACCGCGCAACCGTCGTCTGCTTCTTGACTGTCCACGAGACGAGCGTGCTGCCGAGAAATGTGCAGTGACCCGTTGTGGACTTTCGAGTGACGGGATCGCCCGCCCAGTCGGCGTCAGAGTAGGTAGAGAGTTGTAGCGAGCCCTGTGAAATGGGTAGTCCAAATGACAGTGTTCCTTTGATGTATCTTAACAGCCTCTTGAGAAGGTAGAAGTGAGTAGGAGAGGGATCGTGCAGATGCTGGGAGAGTATGTTAACCGCATGTGCAATGTCCGGGCGAGTGAGCGTTAAGTACTGCAGCGATCCGGTTATACGTTTGTAAGTCTCTGGCGTGGAGAGATTGCTATCGCTGGGGCATTGATCTGGAAGTTTCGTACACGACGGATTAGCAAGAGGATTACAATGAGATAGATTTACTGAATGGAGAATAGAGGCGGCGTAGGCGGACTGAGAGAGGAAGAACTTATCTTGTAGTTTTTGTATTTTGATGCCGAGAAAATGATGAGCCAAACCGAGATTCTTCATGTTGAATTTGCTGTGAAGCTTGGACAGAATATCGGACAGGAGTACTTCGTTGTTTCCGGTTACCAGAATGTCGTCGACGTATACGAGTAAAAAAATGAGAGTTGAGTCTCTTTTGAATGTTAGTAGAGAGGGATCTGCCGTGCTATACTGAAATCCAAGTTGAATTAAGTGTTTCGTAAATGTGGTGTACCACTGTCGCGGTGCCTGACGTAGTCCATATATGGATTTGCGAAGATGGCAAACGTGATCGGGAAATTCGTTGTCAATGAAGCCCCTTGGTTGTGCCATATAGACGGTGTCGGTGAGGTCGCCATGGAGGAAGGCGTTGGATACATCCAGCTGTTGAACCGGCCACCCGTTAGACAGGGCAATGGTGAAGAGAACCCGTATGGTTGGTAGCTTGGCTACCGGACTGAACGTCTCGCCGTAGTCGATGCCGTATTCCTGCTGGTTTCCCTGAGCTACTAACCGAGCTTTGAACCGAGCTACATTTCCATCCGAGTTGAATTTCTTGCGGAACGTCCATTTGCAACCGAGGACAGGAGCGTTAGACGGAGGCGGGACGAGATCCCAGGTGCCCTGCTGTTGAAGCGCAACGAGCTCGTCTGCCATGGCTTGCCTCCATTCCATATGCTTGGATGCGTCTTTGAACGTTGTAGGATCGGGATCGGAGTCCGCAGGATTTAGGGAGTTGGCCATCAAATTAAGGCGTTGCGGTGGTCGGAGGGAGCCTGTCTGAGCTCTAGTGATCATAGGGTGTCTTACCTGCGCGGGAATAGAGGTATTGTAGGCGTCAATGTTATTACGGTCGGGCATAGGAGGGTGTATAGGAGATGCAGCAGGAGTTCGCGTGAGAATGGTTGAAGGAGACGCCTGTGGTTGAGTATTTGTGTGCGTCATATGAAATTCAGGGGATTTGGACGTCGGCAGAAGCAACGAGTAAGGCAAGTCTGGTGACGATATCTGCGAGGACGAGTGGTCAGTAGCAAATGGGAATGAATTTTCGATAAATCGAACGTGGCGAGAGATGAAAGGTTTGTGAGATTCCCTATCGAAGCAGATGTAGCCTTTGTGCCGGTCGGAGTATCCCATGAAGACATGAGACTTGGATTTTGGATCGAGTTTCGTCCTTGAGTGCGATGGAAGAAGCGGGAAGCAGGCGCACCCGAAGACCCGAAGGTGAGTATAGTCGGGAGTGGTACCAAAGAGAAGGTGCAGGGGAGATTTGTCCTGAGTATTCGGAGAGGGCATCCTGTTGATCAAATATACGGCTGTTGCTGTGGCCTCGGGCCAATATTGGAATGGCATAGAGGCTCTGTGTAGTAAAGACCGAGCTGTCTCCATAATGTGGCGATTTTTGCGCTCTGCTACTCCGTTTTGTTCCGGGGTATAGGGACAGGACATCTGATGACCGATCCCTTTGGAGTGTAAGAACGATTTCATTGCATAGTTGTTGAATTCGGTTCCACCGTCAGTCCTGAGGATCTTAATAGATTGTTTCGTTTGATTTTCAATAAACTTAGTGAATGTAATGAATGTTGAAGTAACTTCAGATTTGTGAGTAAGTGGAAATAACCATGTATAACGAGAGAAGTCATCAACAAAAATAACAAAAAAACGAAAACCGTTGGTAGATAAACTCGGTGAAGGGCCCCAAACATCAGAGTGCACGAGTGCGAGTGGTGTGTTCATACGAGAAGTAGAAATTTCAAACGGCAGCTTATGCAGTTTACATTGAATACAGGTGGTACAAGACGAATTGAAGGAAGGTATATGAATTGCTGAGTTGCTTTGAGCTATATTCTTCAAAATCTTGAAATTCGGATGTCCCAACCGATCATGCCAGGTGAAGTTTGGGTTCTTGGATGCAGTACAGGCTATTTCCGGAGAGGTGATGGCCGAGGTGGGTGTGATCTTGTATAAGCCTGCTCTACAGGGACCTCGTAGAAGCTGTTTGTTTGTCGTCAGATCCTTACACACGAAACCAGAAGGGTCAAACGTAATGGAAATGTTGTTATCCTTAACAAGTTGAGAAATAGATAAGAGGTGTTGACCTCGTTATTGGCTCGAGCGTGCTCGAGCACTCTCAGTCAATTTAATTGAACCCCGTCGAGCTCAATTCGAGCTCGAATCGCCCCGACTCGAGCCGAATCACACTCGAGCGTGTTTAATTAAACTCGATCAGTTTGATTTCGTCACGTCGTACTTGATTTAATTTGAATCGATCTTTTATTTTGGACCCGATTTCGTGCAATTGAATTCGTCGAGCCGACTCGAACCCGAACCGACTCGAATTGACTCAAATTTTGGACTCGAGCTTAATCTGGTTTAACTGAATTAGACTGGATTAGCTCAATTTAATCACATCCAGAGCCACTTGACTTTCCAAGTTTTTTGAATTTACTTCCCTAATCCGTAAATTGCTTCGACGGTTGTGATCGAGCGAAATCTTCCTTTCGGCCGAAATCCCGCTGTTCAGAAGATTTTCCACGGCTGGAGCAGACGTCGAGCGGCGAGCAAGGCCATTTCAGGGAATTTTCGAGGCTGGAGCACGACGACGAAGAGAGGCGGGCTTCCTCTTCCGGCAACATGTTTGATTTAATCGGAACGAAGGCTCCGAGCCTAGGGATTCGCTCTCGCTTACTCTCTCTCCCTCAATTCTTCGAATCTCTTTTCCTCTCACTCACTCAGCCGATCTTTCCCTCTCTCGCGTTCTCTGGTTCGCAGAATCACAAAGGAGTGGACGACTCCTTGCTCTCAATCTCGCGCCCTAGCTCTCGCCCTCTCATCCCTGCTCTCTCCCGCTCGGTTCGAAACAGGAGGCCGCACCTCCTTGCTCCCGTCCGAAGCCAAGCAGAAGCCCCTCCATCCCCGACCAAGCTCACGCCCCTGAACCGACCCCCTACCTCTCCCGCTTTCTCTGGTTCGCGAATCAGAAGGATCCGACGCCAGTTCACGCGACTCCAGCTGGAGCCAGAACCTTGCTCCTGTCCGACCTACAGCAACTCGGTCCGAGCTCGTGGCTTTGTCCGACGATCCGACGTCTTCTCTGATCTCCGAACCCGACGATCCCGAAGCCGCACGCCCGGACCAACCTGGACTTCGTCTCCTCTGTCGTCGCCGACCGATTTCCTCCAAGCCGCAGGTGAGTTTTCTTCCGTCTTCCTCTCCTTTTTCTTGTTCTTTTTTTTTTAGGATTGATGCTTTGGGGTGTGTATGTCATCACACCCCTTCTTCTTTTGATTTCCAAGGGAATGTGTTCATTCTTAATTGGCATGAATGATTTTTGAGATTCATTAATTGATTTACATTCTCATCCAGCACTGATTTATTTGGTTTTGAGATGTTTAATTAATCTGTGAGCTCACATTTTATTTATGACATTTGGTTTAAGGCTTAGGTGTAAACTAGGATAATGCATAGGGAGTCTTTGTTGATTTCCTACCATAGCGTGCACGTAGGGTGTTTGTAAAAATGCCCATTGGAAGTGATACAAGAGCTTGCTTAAAAGAAGCATCAAGCTAGCTTGGAGTTACTTTGTGCAAACGTTCTAAACTCATTTGGTCTTGTTGTCTCTATATGGAGGTCATGAGTATGAGATATAATTACTTTTCTTTTTTTTTCTGCTTTTGCTTGCGATAAAAGGAGTTTGGCTAGCATTGGAGATTTCATGAAATTGTTGTAGCATCTACGCTAATGCTTTGGCCTTATGGTTGGCCCTCATTATCTCACGATAGAGCCCTTTCTTCTTTTATTATTTCTTGAGCATATGCCTCTTTTATCATGAAATTAAGTAGCATGATTGGATGTTGTCTTTTCTTACTTGTTACGCCAACATGTTGGAAAGTGAAATCTAAGTTGAATGTCAAACTCATCAACGATCAAGAAGGAAAGTTTTGTTTAGCATGCTTAAATTAAAATGGTTGAGGTTAGAAGCTTGTTGGAGACATTCACCCCATTAGTATACATGAGTTTCATATGATTCATACCTTGTTGTTGCAAGGTGTTCAATGAGATCCTTTTGAGAAATTTTGGTGATGTTTGGTTAGTAGCTCATGAAGCATGTGAGGCCACTTAGCTAAAAAATTGAATGAATTCTTTCTGTTATTTTGTCATTTGAAAGTTTAAATATCGTTATGCTTGGCAAATCTTCTTCATAGTTTCTTTAATAAAGTGCTTAGTGTTCTCTTACAATTGATGGTTTTACGACGAGTTTTGTTGACGTCTTTTCTCAAGCTTGAGTTGATGATAGGTTTAAACTATCATGACAGATGGTTGTCTTGATAGAATATTGTTTCCTATGGTGGTGTTGATTTACTGTTTTGAAATAAGAGGTTTTCTAAGACACCCAAAATCCGTTTGAGGAAATGAATAGACTTGTTGAAAATTGTCTTTCATTTTAGTGTTTATTTTTCAAATGTATCAAGTTGTTGGAAATATATGTGAAAGTTTTTCATAATCTTTATTCTCCGATAAGTCTTGTGTTTGTTATTTTGAAATATTTTAAAGAAAAGAATTTTTGTTTTGCAATGTTGGATGGAATGTTTATATCTTCTTAAGACAGGTTATAGAGCATGTTTTCTAAGCTTGATTTCCTTTATGTTTGTGGACAAATTGATGGTAATTAGAAGTTGCATGCCCTTTTGTTATATGGTTTTCTTTAAACTTTATAAAGTTTTTTTTTTCTTTTTGAGCTTTATGTTATAAAATCATTTGAGATCTCTTGAGGAGGATTGAGCTTGTATCAAAACTTCTCTCTCTTATTTTTTATTGGGGTTAACGGTTGGATCAAAGCAAGTGAATAAGTCGGAAGCAAATTAACTTTATGGAATTATGGTGGACATTGAGATGCTTTTATGTTCCCTTAAGTCTTCATGTTTTTTTTTTTCTTTACCTTTTTTTTTTTAGTTTTAGGAAGGTCATGATGGCAAATTATATTAGAAGGTTTTCATATACCTCTTATTTCAAATACTAGTTTTGCATGTTAAGTTGTTGGAAGCGGGATCAATTAAATATTGTGTTAAGTTGTTGGATTGTTTTTTTCTTGAAACTTTGTAAGAAGTAAGGTTATATCAAGTCTCCATTCTCCTCTCAATCAATACTTTGTGACAATGTTATGCTATAATGTGAGTTTATTTAAATTGTTAACATTAATATATCTTATACAAAGGTTCTTACATGTTGGGAAATAGTTTGAAGTATTTGAGAGTATATTTGAAATCTATTGCAAAATTTTCATACAGATGTATAGCCTCTTGTAATAAAAGCTTATGCAGAGTGATTGGAGGTGTTTTATGTTTTTTTTTTTGGGAAAGAGTAAGGCATCGAGATGTTCTCTTGCATTCATGTGAAGGGATGAGTTGTTGCTCGAAGTGCTTGGTACATGTTAAAAGAAAAGATGTGCATGTGTTGGAGGGTTGCATATTTAATGTTTCAAATGTAAGTTTGGCATGAAATCAACTTAAAAAATTGTGTTAAATCTCCTTTCTTATGATCACAATTTGTTTTAGATTTAATTTCAAATAGCTTATTTTCTTGTTACTTGGGTTGGAAAAGCATGGTTTTGTTTTTTTTTATTATTCTCGAAATGTGTGTAGTAGCATGAATAACTGTGTTGAAAGTTTTTCATGAGCTACCTTTGGGATAGAAGGTTTTATAAGTTTTCATGTTTGAAAGATTTATGAGTTGTTTTTCATGTTTGGAGAGTTTCATGTAAGGTTTCTCTTTGCTTTTATTGAAACTTTCTTGTAAGTCGTTTTGTGTCGCTAGTTTGAGAAGTTGCTTTTGATTGAAAGAGGTCTTGATTGGTTTCGTTTAGCATAATTTGTTAACGGTTTCGGATTTATTTTGAAGGCTTTTATACGACGTTTTCTTTTTATGAAAGCTTTACAACAAGGGGTTGTATACAACTTTCTTGTTGGAAGGCTTTGGGTTTTCATACCCCACTCCAAATGAAAGGAGGTGCTTGATTATGGGTTGTCGGGTAGAGTTTTGTGTCGAAACAAAATGAAAAGAGAGGTGATTTTGGGTAGAGGGCTTTTGGAGAGTTTTGTGTAGTAGTTCTCCTAAGAGTTCTTGTGAGCTATTTTGGAATGTATGATTTTGTGGATAGACTTATTCAATAGTGTCTTTTGGAAGTGAGTGGGACTTTCTCATTTGAGTTAGATTCTCTTAGTAGTCCTTTCCAAAAGATGAGTTTTTGAGGTTTAAAATATTAGTGAGCCTTATGTTAGAGGTCCCTAGTGTTCTTTTTAAAAGCAAGAGGTTCTTTGTTTATTTGAATTTTCTCCCTTTAGTATTAATTCCTATAAAAAAAAAAGAGAGAATTGTTGGGTGAATATAAACAAATAGAAAGTCTAGATTTTAGATTGGGTTTTAGAGGTTGGTTTCACTTAGTTGTTGTAAGTCTTAGTAGAGCGTGTTGCGGGTGAGTGTGTCAAAAGTATCAAGCGCCTCGTTTGGAGTGGGAATAGCAAAGGGCATTGTTGTTGTTATAGGATGTACTTGACTTCTACGAAGTGCATCCAAGAACAACGATGCCTACACCCCTTTGTGTATTCGACTTTTCGTTAGTTTTCTCCGTCGTTTCTTTTATGTTTTTGGTGCCACGCGCTTGCAAAATGAGGATTCAAAATACAAATAGCCCAACAACTAATAAGAAGGTACGTTCTTTCTCTTTTATGCATTTTCCTCCTTTCATATTATTATTTTCTTATAGAACTGCTCTAATACCTCTCTTTCTATGTCTTGCGAGGTACATTTTGGAAAGCAATGGATAAGGAGCACTTGGAGCTGGAGCTAGGACAGTCGGATCCAAGCATCAGTCGTCCCTACTCATCTAGTAGGGGCGCTACGGGCGGAACCATCGGGTCGTAGCCCCCGGTGCTGTAAGTCTACTAAAACTTAGAAAACCTTTAGGGGCTTAGATGTTTGCACGCCTCCCACCCTTAGGGCCTTAGAAATTTCAATTATATTTAGGATTGCTTTTACCTTTTTTTTTTTAGATCCCTAAAATCCTGTGACATCCATATAGAAGTCTTAGGAGTTAGAAAACAAAACCTCCTTTTACCCCTACAATTTTAGTGACACATAAGGACAAAAATTAAGGACCGAGTCTTAGAAAACGTAGACTTATGATGCATGCTCCTTATAGGATAGAAACATTAAAACGAAATTTAGTGACATGTCTTCCTAGGTTTTAGTTTTCTTAATCTACTAATAATTAACCAACCAATCTTAATCTAATTCTTAAAATTTATTAAAAATACTTAATCCTTAATCAACTTATAATTAACATTTATAATGGTTGAATTCTAAATCTAAAACATACATCTAAATCAAATCTAACTAATCTTATAATAAACCCCTAACCAATCTAAGGTTTAAAAGCTGTAGACGAAAATTAGGAGATTAAATATGAAACTAAAATTTCTTAGGATAAAAGACTCATAAAATATCAAACTTTAGACTAATCTTTTAAAATAAACAACAAATCCCTTAATACACAACAACCGCTCTAAAAGTGAAGTTTATTGGATGAACTACTCCGGGCTGCGGGGCTAAGTGTCCTAAGGAGGCTGGTTCCTCGAGCCTGGTGGCACAACGCCACGAATGAATCTAATGGAGCGTTAAAACCTAAAAATTAATTTTTCTAATTTGCATAATTCAAGCTTGATTAATAAATGATTTAATTCACCCTTTTCTTTTTCTTTTAAGAACAAACTAAAATAATCAAACAAAGTTAATTATCACTGGGTAACCCAGGCCTACGAGGCTATTAAGTTAGCCCCAAGGAGGGTGAAATAAACCTCACGGCCTCGGTGTGAAACAAAGGTGATAGTTAATTGAACATTAAAGATAAAAGATACCCAAAATCAACCCTAAAATACTAAGATTTGAATCTTAACTAAAATTCCTTTTGCCCTTTTCAACAAATAAATATATATACAACTCTAACTAAACTAATCCTATATAGGACTTACCAAAATCACACAGCCTACACACACACTTAGATGAGTTTGCTAGGACACGACTATTAGCTTTAGGTTAGGATTTTGTTCTGCTTTTCTTTTCTGTTCTTTGTTGTGACGCTCTGCATGTGACCCGTGTGTTGTTTGTTTTTGCTACCTGTTGTAGCCTTTCTGTGATGTTGTTTCAGTACTGCTTTCTAGCTTTCCTTTCTGCACTGTGGTTGTGACGTTAGAATACCCATAGGTTAGGCACGCTCTTTTATACTAATGCTGTCTTCCTGCAGGTGGCCGTGCTCATATAATGCTGCTAAAAAGGGGGGCTAAAATTAATAATAATAAATGTATAATTGCTTTAGGTACCTGCTTCAACTGCTTAGCCCCCAATAATCAGAGCACGGCCAAGTGTGATTTATTTTTCTGCATTTTCATTCATATATAACTGCGTGGATGATTTTTCTTGGATGATTTTGATTATAACTGCTTAGGATAACCCCTGCATGAGAGTCTAGATTTTTCTTTTCTTTCTGTTGAAATGTATTTGATAGTAAATTTTGTGAAGATCTAAAAAATAAGGCATTTTTAAAGAGATAGGAGTCCAAAGGGAAAAGTAAACCCTTACAGAGGGTTTTCTTTTTCATTTGGATATCCTTTTTTGGAGCGTTCACTACGAGGAGTCCAAAGGGAAAAGTAAACCCCTACAGGGGGTTTCCTTTTTCATTTGGGCATCCTTTTAGAGGAGCCACTACGAAGAACCAGAAGGAAGAATGAAGACGATCCAATGACGAATCAAGGAAGAGAAGGAGAAGACTGAAGAGATATAAAAATGCCTTATTTTAAGATTTGCGTCGTTTCCGGGTTGTTGTCGGTGGAGCCCGGCCACCACTCCTTACTGTACTCTGTGATGTAATATTATATGGCGCTTGCCATGGACACTCTTTTTCGTGGGATTTGTTTCTGTGTTGTGATTTACTTACTTTGTTTGCGCAGTAGAACCGGCATGCTTTTCATAGGTTTTCTTTCTTGCATGTGCTTGTGTCTGACCGTTAGGCTCTTTAGGGATAAAATTTTTATACTCGTAATTATTAAATAAAAATTTTAAGATTAATCCATATAGAAACCATAACGATTTTAAGGAATAGCCGGAATCGTCCGGGGGCGCATGCACGCATTCTCTCTTCTATTAGACAAATTTCCCCGCCTGAGGGTAGAGTCCGGATAATCTGGCCTATGAGGATGAAGTGCCGGACCTGGGGAAGTTTAGTCATTCAAAAGTTATTTTTATAAAGCCTTTTTAAAATTCATACATATCTGATTTGGAGACTTCAACCAGCATAAATTGCATTAGTAACTAATTAAAATCAAGATTTAATTGCATTAGTTTTAGAAGCATTGTACCACTCATAAGTGTGGGATCACTTAGGAATTTCTCTAGTTTGTCGATCCCAAATTCAGTGTCTAAACTACCCACCCTTCTTCATACAGACCGGACATCATGGATTTTATACAATTAGGTGATTTTAGCTGGCTTCCTTTGTCAGACAAGGAATAAGTCCAGGACCGCATTAGTTAGGTCGTAGATGTTAGTGTTGTGTGTACAACACTACATCTTTTATAGATTTAGGGTCCAAAGGTGAGGGGTACGAGCGTACCCCTACACACCTTATTGGTGGGTTAGTTCTCTACCTTTCCAGAGGCTATAAATCATACCCATCTGCGTCACACAGATGACGCCACCTCCCTCTTTCTCTCGTGCATGTTTGAGTGCGTTGTCCCTCTTTCTTTTCTCTAGTTTTTTCACTTCTCTTAGCCGGCCGGATGTTGACTGAACCCTGTATGACTGATCGAGCCAAGTTGGGACATTCCCCTTTGATTAGGAAAACCTAGAAATCCCTTGCACTAAATTCACTTTAGAGGAGATAATCTAACGTCCTTAATCGGGAGTCTTCTTAGATCGAGGTCTAAGATGTAATTAACTACGGGGGCTTGCGCCCGTAGGAAATCGATCCCCACAATCAAATAAACCCTATTTGATGCTGATGTATCGAATAGGAGAAATCTCGTGAATTTAGGGTTATATATATTATTATCCATCGAGGTGCGTAGGTGAAAACCCGCTATCCTCCATGGCTAATCGTATCTATAACTCCATCTGCTCTTCCATCGGCCTGCTTGTGCCGAGTGTAAAGGCCTACGACCATTTTGTCCTATGGGATAGTGTGATCGTACCCTTTGCATTCGAACCACGCGAGCGGAATCCTTTCGGAGACTCACAGATTTCTGGCGACCATGGTGGGACAGGTTTCTCTCTCCATCTTCGGATGTTAAATTATCTCCTCTTGTGTGCACTCCGGGTTTAGTGTTCCTTAGTTAGGTTCTTCCTCTTCTAGCCTTTACAAGCTATTCCGTCCCTTTCTTTCTCGTTCCTTCCGGTGCTTTTGTTTACGCTAATTGTTATTGTTTGTAGCCGCAGACAGTAGAAATGGCGTATTCAGGTCCGTCTGTTACCTTCTGTTTTGGCTCTGACTCACGGGTGACACTCCCTGAGTCCCTGTTGACGAGCCCACCGGCAGGGGGGATCACCTTTGGATCCTTCACCGATTCGGCGTACGTCACTCTTGGCGGGCCGACCCCCTTCGAGGCTGCCGCATTCTCTCCACCTCAAAGGAGAGGACGCGCAGCTATGAGACCTTTTGGACGACCAGTTGCTCGGCAGCCTGCCCGGGCACCCGTTCGTCCAGTTGCTGTTCGTGCGCAGTCAGTGCGCCCGGTGGCTAGGCAGCCAGTGCCTAGGCCACTCCCTGTTCACCCTGTTCGTCTGGCGGTCAGGCGGCCAGCGCCTGTTGCTCCTGTTGTTTGTGTCGCCCCGGCCCCTCAGCGCTGGCAGCCAGTAGCGGTTCCTTTACCTGTCGTTCCGGTAGAGGCTACTCGCGCTCGAGTTTTCCCTCCTCCTTCCTCTTCGAGGAAGAGGGTGGCTCAGGCCGAGCTTCCTCCACCGCCTACCCGTCGGGTTTCTGTGTTCACCCGGCTTTCTCACCCCGAGACTGCCGAGGAGACCCCGACATCCCCTCAGTTAGTAGTCCCTGTTCCTCCAGTACCGTCTGTGGGTACTGATGTAGCGTCTTCTTCCACCTCCGGCCTTGGGAGAAGGGCCAGGAGAAATATGAACAGGAGATTGCGTTTAGCGGCGTCCGATGCAGCAGTTCAGCGGATGTCAGATTCTTTGGCTCACCAGGAGCCAGTTCAGCAGAGGATGGTTCCCTTACAGCGGGAGCCACGTAGACGAGTAGTTACCCCCGTTCCCGATGTCGTAGTTGCCCCTGAGATCGACGCAGTCCAGGGAGGACGCTTTTCCCCTCTAGTGCATAATGGTGACGAGGAGGATGCTGCCCACATTGGAGCAGCCCCTCCTGTCCCCACTACTCTTCCTCGCGCTCAAGTCCCCAGGGATACTGTCACTCGGACCCTCACTCAGAGGATCCGAAGCATTATCCGTTCAGCGCGCGGTAGAGGGCGTGTTAGTGAGGAGAGGTTACTCCATCAGATCTCTCAGGTGCATTCTCAGTTGCAGCGACAGTCAGTCAGACAGAGTTACCGGTGGCAGAGAGGACACCCACCACGACAGCAGACTAGAGTTGTTCCCATTGTTAGACCTCAGGCAGGTGCCCCTACTGCTGGACGACGCCCTCGCCGTCATGGACGTCGCCCACAGTTAGAGCCTGTCCGACCCCAGCTTGGTTCAGTTGTCGTTACCCCCTCCACTCAGTTAGATGTTCCTACCGGGTCCCGTCGTAGTAGATGGGTTTGGAGACGTCGTCAGGTGGACGAGCCTGTCGAGACGGAGCAGACGGTACGATTCGGCGAGTTGATACAGTCCCTTCAGTGTCAGTGCCAGTTCAGATGGATGTTGATGCAGTAGATGTTGATAGTAGTGCCCCGGCTCGAGTGGAGCCAGTTGCTGCTTCTAGTCCTCTTAGGATTTCTTTTCCTATGGGTCCGTACATAGATGCCCTTTGTCAGACCCTCTCCGATGATGACCTGCTTACAGAGGAGTCAGACGAAGACATCCCTGTTCACCGTGCTTGTGTCGTCACGAGGCGTGGCACGTCAGACGAGCAGCATGAGCAGTACGATGATTTGGAGGAGCAAGGGGAGGCCGATGTACCTTCCACCTCAGCACAGGGTGGACCTCCCCAATTAGTAGACACAGATGTCACGGTTTTGCAGTTGCAGTCCCAGATGGCGGAGATAGCTAGAGCCATGGCGGCGATGACCGCCCAGCTGATGATGTTGGGGGCTACACCCCATGTCATGGATGTAGTTACTCCTACTACATCCAGAGACGAGCCAGTAGCGCCACAGTCGTCAGCCCCAGAGCCTGTTAGAGTTGATAGGGTTCAGAGGACAGTTCCGATGTCTCCCCCAGCAGTACCTTTGAGTGTGCCAGTCCAGAGTCAGTCAGTACAGTTGTCACCAGTTCAGATTCAGGATATGATTGCACAGAGGGTTGACCAGGCTATAGCTTCTAGAAAGTCTGGGGATTCTGTTAGTAGAGGTCGCCCCTACCCGGTAGAGTACGAGCGGGAGCCTTATCCCGCTGGTTTTGTTCCTCCTCGTTTTCGAGTGTTTGATGGGTTTGGGAACCCAAGACAACATGTGGCTCAGTATCGAGCCATATGTTGTAACATTGGAGGAAATGATGCTTTGATGCTTAGATTGTTTGTCAGTAGCTTAGGGGGAGTGGCATTTGAGTGGTATGCCGACCTCCCTAATGATTCAGTTCGCACTTTTGCTGAGATGGAGCAGTTGTTTGTGCAGAGGTTCATTAGTACAGAGCATAGAGTGACTGTTGGTGAGTTGGTAGTGACCAGGCAGCGTCCCCACGAGTCTCTACCTAACTATATAGTTAGGTGGAGGAACCTTAGTCTTCAGTGTGAACCTCAACTGCAAGAACAGCATGCAGTTGAGATTCTGTTGAAGAATATTGATGGTCCTATTGCTCCTTATCTGAAGGGTTTCAGCATTCTAACCTTTCAGAAGTTGTTAACCAAAGTCACTAGCTTGCAGGACAGCATACCCAGTGCAGTCCCTCCTAAGGCTGAGAGTCAACCCATCCGTAGACCTCTGCGTCTGTAGTTTTCTGGGGCACCACCTCCTAGGAAGGGGGAAGTGCATAGTACTTCTGATGCTCATGATAAGGGCAAGAGGCCCGTGGTTAGTTCAGCACCACAGCGTCCACCACCACCACGCCCTCAGTTTCAGCCCCGACCTCAGTTACCACCACCAGTACAGCCACCTGTTCAGTTTCAGCCACGACCACAGGGTCAGCAGCTTAGACCCTCCTACAGGACTCCAGAGAGTCAGCAGTTTCTACATGAGAAGCTTAGCAAGGAATATTCCTTTAAAAGGGAGAGCATAAAAAAGATTTTTAAATTCCTTGTTAAGAAAGAAATTTTAAGATTTCCATTTAATAAGAAGCCTGGAGAAGAGGGACAAATAGAGCATCCACTTAACTGTCCGTTTCATCGACATATTGGACATGTTCTTGAAGATTGTTATGTGTTCAAGGATAAAGTGGAGAGTCTTATGGCAAATGGTGAGATTCACTTGCAGGACAGCGACCTGGTGAACCCTCAAGGCAAAGTTGCTTAGGTTGTTCAGATGATTACTAGCTCCAGTCAGTGTGACAGTCAGTGTGGTGTTCAGAGCAGTGACAGTAGAGCACCTCTTAGTTCTGGGGAAGAGTGGCAGCTTGCACTTTCTCGCAAGACAAGGGGTATGATCAGACGGGCAGTTCAGAGTTCAGAGGCAGTTGAGAGGAGGCCCCCACAGGCCAAGTCGACACTTGCCAGCCCAGTTCCTTTGCCAGTTTCTTTTTCTTCTTCTGTTGTAGTGCCTACTGAGCACATTTCTTCTACTTCTCCTTGTATTAGAAAGATGTATGAAAGAGAAAAATTTGTTGTAACTTCTGAGGGGAAGACAGGATCTCTTCCAGCACTTACGCTGAAGGATTTTGTTCTTCCTTCAACTGATGATGAATTAATGGAAGAAGATGATTCTGGCTACTTTTGGTGTCTTGCTCCTAGTTTTACTTTTTCTAGCACTCGTTCTTCTTCTGTTTTAGTTATTTCTGAAAATGATGATGATCATTCTTTTGGAGAAGAGTTTGAGTGTGAGGAAGAGCCTGTGTTTGATATTCCTGAAGGAGGGTGTTACATGGATTCTGAAGATGAATCCGAGAACACTCCTCAATCGCTCTTTGTTGAACCAACACAAGCCATGTCACCTGAACCAAATGAGTCCTCTATTGAGTCTGACTCAATACGAGAGATACAGTTGCGTTCAGGTAAGGTCCTACCACCTAAAATGACTAAGAATAATAAAGAGAAAGATAGAAACATCATTACCCAACAGGATGATCCTATCCCTCCTCCTCAAGCACCTGCTAAGGAGAAGGGAAAAGGCCCTCAGTTGGATGTTGATTACAATGTGTTGGCTCACTTGAGAAAGATCCCTTCTCTCCTTAGTGTTTACGATGCACTAATGATGTCTTACGACTTGAGAGAGACTTTGGTAAAAGCTTTGCTTGAACCAGAGTCTTATCAAGCTTTCTTTGCCACTGAGTCAGTTAAGGATGCATGCTATTTGAGAGAGATGCCATGCATTACCTTTTCAGACCAGGATCTTCTCTTAGGAACTTCTGATCACAACCGTCCCTTGTACGTCACCACTGAAGTAAATGGTTATGAGTTGAACAGGGTCCTCATTGACCAAGGAGCTTCAGTTAATATCCTTAATCATGCCACCCTACAGAGTCTCTCCCTTGGTCACTTAAAGCTCACTTCAGATAAGATTATGCTGAAGGGTTTTAATGATCAAGGTCAGCGAGCTCTAGGTTCCATCACTTTGCCTTTGCATTTTGGAGATCTTTTGACTGAGGTAAAGTTTCATGTCATTGAGGCAGATACCTCATACAAGGCTCTCTTAGGAAGGCCTTGGATACATGAATATGGAATGGTGCCCTCTACATTGCACCAGTGCATGAAGTATATGAGGAATGACGTAGAATTTTCCATTCTTGGAGATATTCAACCTTTTGCCGTGCATGAGGTCTCTATTTATGATGATGCCGAGCATTACATGCCTCGGAAAGTTCGTAGACCTCCCACTGCCCAGTCACCAGTGATACCCGCTAGTGTGGTACAGGGTCCTATGCAACCACTTGCATAGGGCCCTATACAACCACTAGTACAGGGTCCATCACAGGTTGAGATTGGAGCAGATGTTTCCACTACAGACCTAGAGGAATCTTTACGGTTTGTACTCAGGCACGATGTTCCCCCTAGTAGAGGTAGGGGATTGCGTGGTAGAGGTCGAGGTAGAGAGTCAGTTCGCCCTCCGAGGAACTTTGATGCTCGAATCCCTCCTCCTTCGCAATTGTACACTTCTCCTTTGACTGTTGAGTCCGACTCTGATGATGAGATGATTGATGTTCCTCGTCATTCAGTTCCTTCACCTGCCTTTAGTGTTGATCACAATTCCTATCCCACATTCCATATGAGTTTGATTCCTCATTGTGGTTTGGTTGTTGATAGTGATTCAGACGACGACGAAGATGTCGGACGTCAGACTACTAGTCAACAATCCCTTTCTCGCCAGATGTACGGGATGAGAATTGAAGAATCTCCTCCTCAATCTTCCCCTACACCTTCCGTTAGTGTGCGTGGTGCACCACCCTTGGATAGGCGCTCTATACAAGAGTTGCACACTCTCTATGTACCAGCACAATCATCTTGGCATGCATCATTGTTTCATAGTGTAGGTGTCCCACAGAGTACTGACATACAGAATCCTGTGGAATCCACTGTGGATGATGAGATCATGCCAGTTCCCCGATACTTTTCCCCTGCTGTTGATAACTTTGTTGAGCGAGGCATTGTCCCTTCGACTTGGTCAGGTAGACAGGCCCAACAGCAGGCCCGTATTTGGCGAACTGATTTTCCTCGAACTGGGCAGGGTATAGGTTATTCTCAAGAGGATCAGTCCCCTTCCGCCAACATTCGGGTTGTTTCTCATTCTTATCCGGTTGTTTCCATCTCCGATGACGAAGACCCGGAGGAGAACGAGGACAGGGTCCTTGAAGCTCCACGTGAATTCGAAGATGGCGCCAGTTCTGCCATGGACGAATTGTGTGAGATCAATTTGGGCACTGAATCGGATCCTCGACCTATTTTTCATAGTGCTTTGCTATCCGAATCAGAGGCTCAAGAGTATGTTGCACTCATTTCTGAGTTTAAGGATTGTTTTGCCTGGAACTACACTGAGATGCTTGGTTTAGATCCAGAAGTAGCGGTCCATAAATTAGCTATTAGTCCTGATGCAGTCCCTGTTAAGCAGTCACCTCGTCGGATGAGGTTAGAGATTGAACAACAGGTGATAGCCGAGACTAAGAAGCTTATAGAAGCTGGTTTTGTTCGTGAAGAGAAGTATCCCACTTGGCTTGCCAATGTTGTTCCAGTCCGGAAGAAGAACGGTCAGATCCGTGTTTGTATTGACTTCCGTGATTTGAATAAGGCATGTCCTAAGGACGATTTCCCTCTTCCTATCCCTGAGCTTATGGTTGATATTGCTTCGTCCCATAGCATTTTCTCCTTCATGGATGGTTCATCTGGTTACAATCAGATCAAGATGGCTCCTGAAGATGAGAAATTCACTGCCTTTCGCACCCCTATAGGTGTGTTTTGTTACAAGGTGATGCCCTTTGGCCTCAAGAATGCCGGAGCCACCTATCAGCGTGCCATGACTATCATTTTTGATGAATTGATTCATGAGCAGGTTGAATGCTATGTGGATGACTTAGTGGTCAAAAGCAAGGTCCGTAGTGATCACCTCCGAGACCTACGAATCGTTTTTGAGCGCTTAAGAAAGCATGATTTGAAGATGAATCCCCTAAAGTGTGCATTTGGAGTTAGTGCGGGGAAGTTTCTTGGTTTTATTGTTCGCTATCGTGGCATTGAGATTGATTCATCCATGATCAAGGCCATAGTGGACTTGAAACCTTCTAGGAGTCTTACCCAGTTGAGGTCTTTTCAGGGTAAGCTTGCTTTCTTGCGGAGATTTATCTCCAACCTTGCCGGTAGATGTCATCCCTTTGCTGCTTTAGCGAAGAATGATGCCCGTTTCCATTGGGATAAGAGTTGTCAGGAGGCCTTTGAGAGCATAAAGCGCTACCTGACGAATCCCCCAGTGTTAGCTGCACCCATCCCTGGTAAACCGTTGATACTTTACACTACTGCCTTGGATGAGTCACTTGGTGCGCTTTTAGCTCAAGAGAATGAGGAAGGCAAATAGAATGCTTTGTACTACCTTAGCAGACGTTTGATTCCTGCAGAGCTAAAGTACCCGGCAATGGAAAAGCAGTGTTTGGCTTTGATCTTTGCTGTGCAGAAGCTTAGACACTATATGCTCTCACACAAGATCAGTTTGATTTCTCGAGTCAACCCTTTGCAGTACCTAATGACCCGTCCGACTTTGTCAGGTCGTCTAGCACGTTGGTCCATGATTTTACTGCAGTTTGACATTACCTTTGTCCCTCAGCGGGCCGTCAAAGGACAGGCTCTAGCTGATTTTCTTGCTTCTCACCCGATCCCTGCAGATTCTCCACTTAATGACGATTTGCCCGACGAATTAGTCATGAGTGTGGAAGAGCAGGAGTCCCCTACTTGGGAGTTTTACTTTGATGGAGCTTCTTCCATCAAATCACTATGTCCTTACGAAACTCCTGTGGTTAGGGTAGGTTTGGGGCTTGTTTTTGTGTCTCCTGAAGGCCACACCCTTCGTTACTCCTACAGTCTTTCAGAGCCTCGTACTAATAATGAAGCTGAGTACGAAGTCCTAATCGTAGGACTTGAGTTGGCCGTTCAGATGAGCATTGTGCGGGTAAAAATTTTTGGAGATTCCCAATTAATTATTAATCAAGTTGCTGAAATTTTCAAAGTTCTCAAACCTGAGCTTTTGCCTTATCACGATAGGGCAATGGAGCTCTTGTGTTTGATCCCTGAAGTAACTTTGGTTAGAGTCCCTCGATCTGAGAATGGTAGAGCGGATGCACTAGCTAAACTTGCTAAGGAGTTGGCTGACCCGAATGGAAATCCGGTGTCGGTTGTTGTCCAGTACCGACAAGCCTTGTGTCCCGCGGACTTGTCTTCTCCCGATCAGACCCTCACAGTGTGCGCTGTTGAGGAAGAGTCAGATTGGAGAGTCCCCTTTGTTGAGTACTTGAAGCGTGGTAAACTTCCGGATGACCGCTCTCTTGCCGCTCAGATTAGGAAGAGAGCTTTGTCATTCTCTTATGTGAATGAAACCCTGTACCGACGCTATTTTGACCAGATGTGGTTGCGTTGCCTCAACAACGAGGAGGCTCGTAAGGTCATGGGTGAGGTACATGAGGGGCTTTGTGGTGCTCATCAGTCCGGACCTAAGATGAAGGTCAGAATTAAACGCCTTGGTTATTACTGGCCGACGATGATCCGTGATTGCATGGAGCACGCTAGGAAATGCCACCAATGTCAGATCCATAATACTGTTATTCACCAACCTCCCAATCCGTTGCACCCCACTGTTTCTTCTTGGCCTTTTGAAAGTTGGGGTACGGATGTAGTGGGTCCTATTGACCCTCCTTCCTCTAAGGGTCATAGATTCATTCTGGCTGCTACTGATTACTTCTCTAAATGGGCAGAAGCTATTCCGCTTAAGGAAGTTAAATCAGAAGATGTGATGCGATTCTTCCGCGATCATGTCGTCTACCGTTTTGGTGTTCCGCGCCGCATAATTTCGGATAACGGCCAGTCTTTTAGAAGCACCAAAATTGCTAGATTTGCCCGCCGCCATAACATAAATTGGCGATATTCCTCGATTTATTATCCTAGGGCTAATGGTTTGGCTGAAGCATTCAATAAGACCTTAGTCCAGTTGATAAGAAAGATACTTGTGGCAAATAAAAGAGAATGGCACGATAAATTACCTGAAGCATTATGGGCCTATAGGACTACATACCGTACTCCTACTCAGTGTACACCATATGCTTTAGCTTTTGGGGTTGAAGCTGTCCTCCCACTTGAGGTCGAGCTCCCTTCGTTGCGTGTGGCTGTTAGCCACAATTTGTCTCATGAGGATAATGCCCGACTACGGTTGGAAGAACTTGATGGTTTAGAAGAGCTCCGTTTGCAAGCTCATCAGAACCTTAAGTTATACCAGGCCCGGATGGCCCAGGCTCATGATCGCCTCGTCCGACCTCGTGCTTTTCAGGTCGGTGAGTTAGTTCTTGTCTTGCGTAGGCCTATCATCTCGCGCCGTCGTCGAGGTGGTAAGTTTGAGCCCATTTGGGAAGGCCCATTTGTTGTAGAGCAAGTATACGAAGGTGGATCTTACTTGCTAGTTGATGCGAATGGTGTTCATCCCATGCCCGTCATCAATGGACAGTACTTGAGAAAGTACTACGCTTGAGTTTGCACATCGCAAGGGGCATCCCCCGCCACTTGTAAATATCCCTCTGTATAGATATAACTCTAAAGGATTTCTCGCACTTTTCGGCAGTCCGTGGCTACGACGATTTGTCCTCTACCACGTGATGTTCGTCATGCGAAGTATGAGATTCTCCTTAAGGGTTGTGTGTAAATATGCCGTAGGGATGTTTGTGCTTACTTCCACATTCACTGATCACATTGATATTGTTGCACAAAACTTCTTTTTTTAGTCCCCTCTTAAGGGTTGGCTTTCCCCAGTTTCACTTATCACTTTCAAAGTGTGGTCTGGGATACCAAAACTACTAACTCGAATTTCAATGGAATATGATACTGGGTTCATCCTTGAGCTATATTTGTCAAATATAGTGATGTCGACCCATGATCACTTTGTGAATTTCCCTATAAATTATTGTTGTAATTTTTCTCTCTCCCCAGTTTTATTCATGTGGCAAATATGGCCTGGGTTATCAAAGCCAACAATTTCCCCCTCTTTTCAAAATATAAAACAAAAAAAAATAAATAATATAATAAAAAATAAGGGAAGCTCTTAGCTGAGTGGAATCGGTTGCCCTTGTCACAGGTGGAACCCGGTTCTACACTCCAAGAGCCCAAAGTCCCTTCAAATTCTTTTCTTTCGAAAGGGAAGTTCTTAGTTGAGAAAGAATCGGTTGCCCTTGTCACAGGCGGAACCCGATTCTACACTCCAAGAGCCCAAAGTCCCTCCAAATTCCCTTCTGTCTCTCCTTAAAACATTTCGATGATCGTGTAGGAGATGACTGTATGTTCATTTCTTCGATTATGATTGTTCACTTTTAAAGGGATGTTGTTCTCCCTTATTTGTGATGTGGTACATCTGGCGTTAGATGTTAACATCACTTCTTAGTGGATTTTGATCTTCTAGCAGAAAGTCGATCCACTACTTCTTTCAAATGATATACTTTCTCATTGAGATTTTGCTTTTAGTTGTAAGAGTAGTCTCTTTGGATGCATATATATTGCTTGTACTTCTCACAGGGTCCCATCAGTTAACATGGGTGTTACCACTGTGATCTCTTTAGTGATCATTGATCCTTAATATGATTGTAACTCTTAGTGGCAAGCATGTCTCTTCGCCACTTATATTATCTCTTCTTTAGTGTGAGATTATTCTTTCTATTCGGTTATTTATATGTTACTCTTTTTTTTTAGAGAGATATATATCAATCGACTACTTCATGTTGCATGATTTCAATCTACCTAAGAAAATTTTACTTGTATTCTAATTACTCATGGCCACGACGATTTGTCCTCTACCATGTGGTAACTAAAATATGAGCTTGAGATTTCTTAGATGATGAGTTACTTACCTCCTCATTTTTCTCACATCACCACGCACGTGTGCATTGGGGGATTGTCAAGTCTTCGCTTTGTCCTATTGACAGACCTATGGTCGGGTAGGAACCTTGCTATTTCGGGGCCTATGGCCGAGCGAGGGTGCTCCCTTTCTTCACCGACAGACCTATGGTCAGGTGATTGTCCTCTTTTCTGCTTTATTCTACCGACAGACCTATGGTCGGGTAGAGACTTCGCTGTTTTGGGGCCTATGGCCGAGCGGAGGTGTTTTCTTTCCTTCCCTTCACCGACAAACCTATGGTCGGGTGATTGTTGAGCTTACCTTTATTCTACCGACAGACCTATGGTCGGGTAGAGACTTTGCTGTTTCGGGGCCTATGGCCGAGCAAAGGTGGATCTTTCCTCTTCATTCTATCGCCAGACCTATGGCCGGATAGATGTTGAGCTTCCCGTTTTGTTCCATCGACAGACCTATGGTCGGGTGGACATCGGGCTTTTGGTTGGTTACCCGACAGAGTCCCTGGGGGGTACACTTCACCACCTCTTCATTCCCCCCGTTTTCTTTTACCTGTTAGGGGGTTGTTGAGTTTTCGCTTTCTTCTACCGACAGACCTATGGTCGGGTAGAAACCTCGCTGTTTCGGGGCCTATGGCCGAGCGAGTGTACTTCTGTTTCTCTTCACCGCCGGACCTATGGTCGGGTGACCTTTCTTCTACAGACAGACCTATGGTCGGGTAGAAACCTCGCTGTTTCGGGGCCTATGGCCGAGCGAGTGTACTTCTGTTTCTCTTCACCGCCAGACCTATGGTCGGGTGACCTTTCTTCTACCGACAGACCTATGGTCGGGTAGAAACCTCACTGTTTCGGGGCCTATGGCCGAGCGAGTGTCCGCCAGACCTATGGTCGGGTGACCTTTCTTCTACCGACAGACCTATGGTCGGGTAGAAACCTCGCTGTTTCGGGGCCTATGGCCGAGCGAGTGTACTTCTGTTTCTCTTCACCGGCAGACCTATGGTCGGGTGACTGTTCTTCTACCGACAGACCTATGGTCGGGTAGGAACCTCGCTGTTTCGGGGCCTATGGCCGAGCGAGAATGCTCCTTTTTTTTTTTCACCGGCAGACCTATGGTCGGGTGACTGTTCTTCTACCGACAGACCTATGGTCGGGTAGGGACCTCGCTGTTTCGGGGCCTATGGCCGAGCGAGAATGAGAATGCTTCTTTTCTTTCACCGGCAGACCTATGGTCGGGTGACTGTTTTTCTACCGACAGACCTATGGTCAGGTAGGAACTTCGCTGTTTCGAGGCCTATGGCCGAGCGAATGTGCTTTTCTTGTCCCTTTTGTATCATCGTCGGACTGATGGTCGGGTGATCATTGATCTTCTTTTCTCTCACCCTCTGAATTTTACTCAGATTGACTATTGACCCTCTCTTTCTTCATTACTTTGATATCCATTGATTGCATCTCCCCTTAATGAATCTTGTTTCTTGACCATAGAGTTGTATCTTCCTATAGTTAGGAAGGTCAACGCCAACATACGGTTCACTTGTTGTTCGCCGCATATGTTGGGGGTCCGTTTGTTGACCTCGTTATTGCTCGAGCGTGCTCGAGCACTCTCAGTCAATTTAATTGAACCCCGTCGAGCTCAATTCGAGCTCGAATCGCCCCGACTCGAAGCCGAATCACACTCGAGCGTGTTTAATTAAACTCGATCAGTTTGATTT